>VZTO01021082.1:25533-51708 GCA_013400615.1 Syrrhaptes paradoxus
TTTTTGGGGGGGGGGGGGTATACTTCATGGGGAATATAGAATTATTTTTCTGGTTTCCAAAAAAGAAGCAGAAGAAGTATCTTCTGACCGTATAATGAAAAGCAAGTAAACTGACACACAAATCCGTCATACCATAGAGTAAACCACAGGTTATAAATGCTGTGGAGATTGGATATCACTCATACTCCTCAGTAGATAGTTGAAAAATACTTGTGAAATTAAAATCCATGTAATATCCACTTATGTTTAGGACACAGTATCATTGAAAGGCAGCACAGATATCAGCTGCTAGTCAAACTGGAATTACTTGGTGACAAATTATTTCACATGCTCATCAAACAGCAGACTTCTTTAGTCACTCCTACATCAATCCAGTATGCATAACACTTTTTGTAGATAAACTCTGTTTTATTTCAGCTTTAAAAACTGTGCTTGGTGAATCGGAATGTGTTCTGCACAATACCTAAAAAATACTTCTACTCACATAAATACTTGCTCTTCTAGTCCACCTTGCAGAACATCTACCACTTATAAACAACGTTCACAGAAAAGGTTGAAGACTTCATCAAATGCTGCCCTAATTCAGCATTAAACCATCATAATTTAAGAATAAAATCAGTCACTCCATATTTAAAGCAGATTATAACAACACAACAGGGAAACAAACTGTGAAAGCATACTTTTTTTTCCTACTATTTTGTGCTGGTTTTGGATGGGGTAGAGTTAGTTTTCTTCACTGTAGTCACTATAGGGATATGTTTTGGATTTGTGCTGAAAACAGTGTTGATAACACAGGGATGTTTCTGTTATCGCTGAGTAGTGCTTACACAGCACCAGGGCCTTTTCTGCTTCAAACATCACCCCACCAGCGAGCAGGCTGAGGGCACACAAGAAGCTGGGTGGGGACACAGTCGGGACAGCTAACTCCAACTGGCCAAAGGGATATTCCATACTGTATGATGTCATGCTCAGAATATAAACTAGGGGAGAGATTGGCAAGAGGAGGGGGGGAGCACAGCTTGGGACTGGCTGGGCATCGGTCGGTTGGTGGTGAGTAATTGTTTTCATTTGCATCACTTGTCTTTCTCGGGTTTTATTTCTCTCTCTCTCTGTTATTTTCCTTTTCATTACTACTATTATTGCTATTATTATTTTATTTCAATTATTAAACTGCTCTTTTCTCAACCCACAATTTTTTTCACTTTTGCCCTTCTGATTCTCTCCTCCATCCTGCTGGGGGGCAGTGAGTGCACACCTGGGTGGTGCTTAGTTGACAGCTGGAGTTAAATCACCACATATTTTCATAAAGTGATCTACTAAAAATGAATAGAATTTCAAGTTTTAGATACAAATATATTTCATCAAGATGCTTCAACACCAGTGACAATTCATATGCATAACATAGGTAATTGAACACAGAATACTCTAGATCTCACCTTTTGCTAAATCTGAAGTACATAGGCAGAGAGTATTATTGTATTACTTACCCAAATTTAGACTTCTAATTTGGCTGAGTTTTAAGCATACTTGTAGCTTTAGGTTGAATAACTGGCTACTGATGTCAGTAGGATTACTCAGAACAAATATCTCTAAAGCTTATAAAAGTTCCCTAAAACTACAAAAGTCCTTGTTGTCTTTTAAGAAAGCTCCACTTAACGCATTAGGCATGATCCTTGACCAGATTATGTGGGCATTACCACAGCAAACATTGATTCTGACTAAACAAAGCCCCAGATATTTGAAAGGACATGAGCCAGTCCCCAAGACAAGATATACAGTTCCACAAAGGACATGAACATTAAAACAAAAGAACTAATAAAGTAAGCACAGCACGACTCTCAAATTTAAAGCATGTTGTAGGCGCAACAACACAAAAAGATTAAAATCCATTTTGAAATAAAAACTGTATGGAAAGTTTATGATCTAAAGCATTCTCTATTTTATCATCTACCCTGCCTGCATAAATAACTTCTTAACATACTGATGTTGGAACAACTTATGACTAAGAAGTGCTTCTAAAGCAATCTACATGCTTCATATATAGCAAACATTCATTACTGTCAATCAGTACACCAGGACACTGACATAACGATAATGTCTAAACAGGGGGAAGGATGTGCTAACCCACTTCCTCTGATAATAAAACATTTCCTGAAGATAACATTGAGGCCAAATATTTAACTGGTCTCACTGTGTACAGCAAAAAGATCTGTTCATATGACAACAAAAGGTAAGAGAACTGGGAGGGGAAAGAGACTGTAGTAACTACAGAGAACCACATCTGTTCTACAGAAGGAAGCTGAGGCACAAACCAAGGAAGAAAAATGAATTTCAAATTAAAAAGAGCAAAAACAGATTGGAGATTAAGTGTATGCCCAAATTTAAAATCCAGAAAAACAAAGTCCAATTAGCTGAGGCAAAAAGGGTGGCGCTGTTTCTCTCTCTTTTTTTTTTTTTTTTTTTTTTTTTTTTTTTTTAGTCAAAATTTATACCAATGACTTCTGGATTACAAATTTTACATGCCAAATTGTTAACAGCATTTGGATTCAATACATTGAGAGGTAATATTCCCTGAAGTACAACCACATGCTTTAATTCTAAATCACAAGACTGTCATGACCCTAGCATTAAACTCTATTTTCCACCAACTGGAAGAACAACAGGATGTAAACCAGAGTCTTGAAGACCTGGGATTATTAAAACTTAGTCTTTAATAGCATGGAAATCTGATCATAGGGAATGCCAGTCATATACAGTACTTAATACTAGGTTAAAAATCAAAACAAAACAAAACAAAGTTGAGATAGTTTTAGAACAAGTAAGCAGATGGAAGTAAATTCTAGGGCTTATTTTTGTCACCTGGTAGCTTATATTACAGCTTCAAAACAATTTGCCTCTACTTGCATTCACCTTATAAAGAAATAAATGAACCATATTTGGGGGCATGCATGTTTATTTCTTCTATTTGTCTAAGTTCCAACTAGTGAAGCAATCTCCTTTCCTAAATTCTCCCCAAAATGTATTTCAACACTAAGATAATCCTTTTTCAGCTGTAGATAAGACAGATGAGTATATCAATTAATAATGTTATTTTGTTCTGGAATTTAAGTTAACAAAGGAGAGGATACAAAGTACAGACAGATTCCTACTAGCAAGCTTGCAGAAAGCAAGGTTTATGCACAAAACTATGTACTTGTCTAATGTCACACCATTTCACACAGTCTTAATATTGCCTGTCATGGTTATAATTTTACGAAATAGCACTTTGGAATTACTAAAGGCATTTGGCTGCTAGTGTCAATGCTTGTGCAAGATGTTCTTCAAAGACAACAGCTTATTATCACCTATTTTATACCACCTCTAAGATGCCAACTGCTTTTTACACCCTGGAAAATGAAGGTAAAGAACTCTGAGTACTGGAGAATACTACTAAAACAAATTATATGACAAGTAATGAAATGCCAGGCAAAAAGTGAACCTAAAAATTAAAAAATAAATATTTCAGTACAACTCTCTGGTAAAGCATGACTTTATCCTGTCTTTCTTACTAAAATACACTGTTCCAAATACTACCCATGTTGTATTTGCACACAATCTCATGACCTAAAATGCAAACATTTTTTCCTAAAACAAAACAAACAAACAAAAAAACCCACAAACACAAAAAAAACCAATAACCCACAAGTAACAACTTGCTCTTTGAACCAGGTGAAGGAGGCAGGGGAGAAATTGTACAGTTCTGACTGAACATGCAATTTCCCTTTTATGGTACATAGCTAGAGGTTTAGAAAATGGACACTATCTTCTCTATGCCTGTTTGCTTTCGCTTTTTTAACTTAACTTAAGCTCTTATTTTTATTAGTGAACATTCCAGTCAAGCCTGAAGTTCCAAACAACTAAGAACAGGCTGACAACATTCCCTTTTTAAAATCTGAAAGAAAGGGGAAAAAGTCAATAGTCTAATTTCTGGATATGCAAAAATTTACTGCTCTGTAAGCCCTTGCTAAAAATCAGGGCATCGAGTGCCTTCACACTTCGTACAGCCACTTCCTCTTCCCGTTTCTTCATTTCATACCATAGAAACCAAGGTGCTCCCATGTATCTCTCCTCAGACGACATCCACAAAGGAAGAAAAATTAGTCTGTTCATCCCCCAGTCCGTGACCATTTCCCCTCACTACTCTGAGGTCACAAAAAACCTGGGGCACCCCCATCCCCAATCCCATACGAGTACCAGAATAAAAATGGGAAAATTTATGCTTACTCAAGCAAACTCTGCCTCTCTCAACACCCTGCCCCGCACTCTACTGTGAGGCCAACGTTACTTCATGTAAGATCCATAATTGGAAGCTCAGAGAATTGTTAATTGGCACCTGTAAAATCCGTGTTAATTTGAGCTAGAGAACAGTGCAAAATTCAACTACATGAAAGCAATGCCCTTATCAGCCACCAGGGAAAGGCAGCTCATTTTACCTTTTGGTTTCGGGGCAAGTCTTGAGCATTTGCAGGAGGGTTGAAATTCAAAACCAGTCTTCGAAACTCCAGTAGGTTAAATAATGACTGAAAAAACATAAAACACATTTAAGCACTTCTGTAAACAATACAAAATTCTTCCAAACATGCCTCAGTGAAATAAACAAAATGTTAAACATATGCAATGCTAAGGTTTCATTTCAGAAACTAGATTATTTCCCTTAACTTTGCTAAACATATTTTCAGCAGAAGACAAATATTTTTCCCAAGAAAACAGCATAATCAAAAAAAACTTCTTTACACTTCATCACATAAATGGAACAATAATTTTAGGTGATTGGTAACTTACTTTTTACAACAGGAATTTTATTAATTGTATAACTGTGAGTTTTCAAATTGAAATTAAAGCCTGATTACCCATATAAAATTAATCTTGCAGCCCCTCTATTATCTGTCTCCTCAGTGCAGAAAGACTACATCTGTGCATATGCAATTTAAATCCACTTGCAATTATCTGTATTTTTTGCCTTCTGACCACTCCTCCCATTATTATAGGATCTGAATGATACACATTACATTAAGGAAACTGGGTACATTTTTGTGGGTTATGAACTGATAACATTATCATTTTGCGGATAATAAGACATGAAAACAGGTGTCTACAGGCACATCCACAAAGAACCCCACAGTGTAACACAGAGCCTGAAGCCAGAAGAGCACAAGAACAAAACTATTATGGATGGCAAAAAAAGAAGTCCAAAGCAGTAGCTGAGAAACTAATTCCTCAGCACTTGTGTAACTGCATTGTTGCTTTTCTGTACAGCCAGAAAGCACTTTAACTAAAGTTCACTTCATCACCACAGACTAGCATTTTGATGACGAAAGCGTAGCAGAAAAACTCTAAAGTATTTTAAACATGCTCATTAGAAAAGTACAGGAAAGATTTGCCCTCCTATTCATCCCCTTTGTTTTTACAATCTCTAATTAACTTTTTTTTCCCCCCTCCTGATCACATATACGAGCTATTTAATTTGGAAAGGCAGAGCTTGCCTACCCCAGCAATGAACACTGATCCCATAACTCGCCCTACACAGGTAAAGACTTAAGTCACAGACCACAGCAGGTTTAAAAGGATTTCAACCCCACACTACCAAGAAAGTAAAACTCAACTTGTGAAGATGCACTGCATTTATCTAACAATTTAGAACATGTTGGACGGAAAAAAAGAGGAGTGTGTGAAAAGCTGTGACATTCTCAACTCTCCTTGTGAAAGAGCCTGTACAGAGTTTAACCTCCTCCCATATACCCCACATTATACAGCACCTCCAGCAAAACAAAAAAATTAAAGTTGTCTTTCCTAACATTTTAAGATTTAAAAATACAATAATTAAAAAAAAAAAACAAAAAAAACAAATCACCAACCGAAAAAGACCTTTCTGACCTTGCTAAATCAACACAGGCAACTGAGTAGTCAAACTGCTTTTTTTTTTTTTTTTTTTTCTGTTTTGTTCTTCAAAATACAGGTTCCCCTTTTATCTGTCCTTGCAGCGAAGGGAGATTGAAACACAGAGTCCTTTGTTTACTTACTCAAAGCATAGAAAATGTTAATATTTAATTCAAGCGTCATTCTAGAAGTTGATACTAATTGAAGTTATGTTTCATGATGTAGCAGCATTCCACTGGTGTGCTCTTCATCAAGCAAAACATAGCAATATCTTACATACAAAATAAACCAGCTGCTGAAATATAATGTCCAAAGACTGACTTCTCTCCATGACTAATCTAAGTGCCACCCAAGTGCCAAGCAGCTGAACTGGCCAATTTCATAGTACACATACACAAATTAAGTACAGAAAGCTGTACTAAAGTTCAGAATTTTTGCCTGGCATTCAATCCACACGTTTGTCACAAAAACTGTATTTCTTTAATCCAGAACTCTAAACTGTGAACATGTAAACCCACACTTTACTAAGCTGAACAAACCTAGTTCTGCAAGCTCCTGAGACTAATTAAGAGGATTGTCTGAGTTGCTTGTTTCTTCTTCAGCTTTATTCTACTCAAAATTTCTTATGCAATATATTTAACTGTTAAACTCTCCTCCAAAACAGCTTACACTCTGTGTGGTTGTACTGAGATGCAGCAGAACACTCACAGTTAATCTACTACCAACACCACTAACGCCAACAGGACAGTATCCTGTTGTAGCCCTTCTATACTGAACTAAACCAACTTCAGGGAAATTCCATCTTCATTTAAAAAAAGGAAGGCAATTCCCCAGTGTAAGTATAAACAAGTATACAATAAATACGCCTGAGACCAACCAATTTTTGTGCCTGAAGTACCTCCTACCAAGGAGGAGCCTACGGTTCTTCCTGAGGTAAGGAGATATAAACAAGGTCACCTAAGCCCTCACTGCACCAGAGGCCTCACATGGCCAGCCTCCCCAGTGCTTCACAAAGGAGCTAGGCAAAACAATTCCCAATTTGCCAAGCCATCTGTTGACCAGCCTTCCTACACCCAGGGTGCAGGAATGCCATGGAGCAGAAAGTGTTCTTCTGCAGCCACAGTGAGACACAGCAGAGACTGTCCCTGACCCCAGTGCCACCTGCTGGTCCCAGACCAAAGCCCTGGCCTACCAAACACACCGCATGGGGCAGCACTTCATCTCTTACCCACTCGGCTTCAGCTACAGAAAGATGTGAGGAGTCCCAGGGCAAGAAAACAGGCTGGATCTAAAAGGGGGATATTTCACATCTGCTGGCCTTGATCAAATAGTTTGCGGGTATAAACTACACAAAACCTATGCATGCAAGAACAGTTCTCTAAAAGGTGGGGATTTTCTTCCAGTATATTTAAACCTACATAAAAGCTGCCATCTGGAAACCTGACCAAGCTGAGGCTAAGATAAGTTGTATCAATTCAAATTATCATGAAAAATCAACAGATTTTCAGAATACCTGCCCCCTATTATGTCAGTTTGGAGGCTGAACAAGATAGTGTAAGAAAATGAGAATAAACAACAGCAAACAGTGTGAGTTTAAGGTGTTCAAACTAACCGTGCTGAATGACAACAGGAATAATGTGGCTCTCCCCTGCCATAGGTGGCGATGATGTAGATATATTTTCTGTCATGCCAGAGGAAGCTAGGTAGAGTTGTAGCTTCAAGACTACGATACTGAAAACACTCACTTTTCCGAGTAATGTCTACCCACGGTACATAGAGCCCAAATGCAATTTCAGAATATAAAATGCCTTGGTTTCACCAAAAACACCTTGCTAATCCCCTTTTCCCCCGTAATGTCTGGGATTCTTAAACATAAGGACCTTGGCATAATTTAAGTTGCCTGAATAAAGGACTAATTCTTAACATTCAAGAACTGTGATGCTGCATTAATACTGCAAGAATATAAATTAGTCAGCATATTAAATCCATAAAAGCTTGGCATGCAACACAGATTATTAAGAGCCACCAGCAGAGTCCTAAAACAGTGAAGTTACTGACATCAACAAAACTTGGAGAGTAATACTGTAGATGCAGTACTTCTGCATCTACATAAAAGATGACCCATCAAGCTGTTGCCCAGAGCTTTAGACAGACTCTCTCTGATGGATTCTTGCAAGTTCTGTAAGCACAGGGCACTAAAACCTAGTGTTTCACTAACAGATGTATGAAAACCTTTTGTGTTCTTTGACTATCAATCTTGTATTTGTTTCCACCACTGAGAACAAAAAAGCAAGAAATTTTGCACAAGAACTGGGGAACTTTTAATACTGACCACCTTTATACAAGTTTACACAAAACCCCTAATTTCATAATACTATGAACCCAGCTGTCTTCCCATTCAATCCACAAAGTTAAGCTTAAGGGATGGAAGGACTCTTAAATTATTCTGTGAAACACGTATTAAAGCAATTCAGACTACTAAATCTAAACCAGTCAAGATGACACCAAAAACATTCTCACTGGGCAGAAAATAATCTAGGATGCTTAAGCAGAATGAGTACATTCAACCAGTGCTGTAATGGCTGCAGAAAACCTAAACTTCTCCTAAGGTGATAAGAAAAAAAAAAAAAAAGTCATGGTTATTAATAAAGTTCAGCAAACAAAATAGACAAACCTACTGTCAGACAGCTGGAACACCAACAACATATTGTGAAACACACTCATCATTCAGGTTTCTCTTAGAGCAGCCTCAAGAAAAGCTGTACAGTTTCCATTCTTGTGGCAGGCCAGTTTGTAGGCTCACTTTTACTAAAGTGAACAGGCAAGGATGCCACAGCTAGCATAGGTGTGCATAACAATACCTACATGTCAGCAGCAAATACTGGCTAGGAATGTGTCCAAATCAGTGCTGAGGCTTAAGATTTAACAGGAGAAAAATACAAAGACTAACTTGAATTTTGGCAAAGAAAATTTAAGAAGGACTTGATTTGGCTAGTGACCAAAACCTAAATCTAACTTATTAGTACAGCTTGGAAAGCAACTCTTTGACAGGGGGAATGGAAAGTATGCATTCCTACAGAGCTAAATGAATTGCTTCAGGTACTGGCATTTAGCTAAAACATGATCTTGTGTAAGTTGAAAGCTTATATGTGCATTAACACATTTGCATTAACACCCATTTACCTCATTTACTCATCTGGGGCCTTTTATGCATTTCCAATTTTACATTTATTCAGATTTTAAAGCCACAAAGCAGAGACCATATCTACCTTCATTTTGTACAGCAAGCAGAGAGCAATCTTAAAGAATGAATACACCATTATTGTTCTAAAAATAAAAAGCAAAAATAGAGCTCTGCCTATGTCATTAAGTATGCTATTTGGAATAGGTTGCCTCTGACAACATGACAAATTACAACTTACTTTCTCACTTCATAAACAATTTTGGTTGTTTACTGTATACAGAGCTAGTTTTAGTGGGGTAGATCGGCCATTATTAGGACTAACTTTTTATTCATGCCAATAATTAAAGAAAACACAAACCTTTACGGAATTGTGTGCTCCCACTTCTATGCATGGCCATATGTTCCTTCCAATAACATTAAGAACATTAAATTTATTAGTTATCAAAATTTGAAGTGCTAAGGGTTCAAAACAGAAGTACTCCTAAATATTGCACTTATTACTGACTAAAGACTCCTGCACACCTCAGGCTGAATATTAGTACCCAGCAAAGCTCCGTACAGAAAAACATGGGCAACTTCACTGTCAGCTAAGTGCTCTTCAAGTCTTTTGGACTCTATACCACTAAATTGGGAGAATCACTTCTCCCTCCTCTTTAAGGCCTTCCGCACTTTTTCTATTTATTGCTCTGTTTTACTGCTTTACCTTTTGGTTCACCTTCTTGAATCTACTTTTCTCACAACAAAGTCCATGAAGTGGCTATTTGTTGCCACTTGACTGGCTGTTCTGCTCCTGCACTGCACTTCTTTCCACCCAGTAAATCCTTATAATTCGCACTGGGGCTGCCTCCTACTCCACTTGTGTGTGTCTTATTCATGTAAGTGGTAAATCCCGTTCTTAGAGACTAATGAAAGACATTAAATGTGGTCATAAGGCCTACATTTGAGCCTATGCATGCATTGTATAGCAGTAAAAGTCAGCAAGCATAAATACAACAAGAATTATTCCTATAATGCTTAAACTAAAAAGAAACCGACTGCTATACATATATGCAAATTAGTTTAAACACATTTTACTTACAACATAGAAAATAATTATTGCAACAAGACTACAGAGAATTTTAAATATATTTTCTCTTAAACACATAGCAGTCCTGTGTATTATCTTCCGCCTTTTAGATTAAAAAAAACTTCAGAAAATGAGGAAGTCATCCAAAACATACTCCTGATATTGCTTCTTTCCATATGCTGAGAATTTGGCACAGGACTTCCTAAAAATCTTTGCATTATTTAGAAAATTGCATGTAAGGAAGAGGGAAGAGAGGAAATCAGCTTCAAAGTGGGGACTCGAGCAGGTTCCTGTTCAAACTTAGCTGTGAAAGCATAGGAAAAGGAGTTTTTCCTCTCTCCCTCTGTGAAATAAAACTGCTACAGACAGATATGACACTATAATGTGGCTGAACTTCAGCAGAACAGCCCCACATGTACAGTGGCAGCAGTCAAGAAAACATTTAGCATTTTCAAAGTCACTGAGAGATTCAATCCCAGATCTCAAAAGCTTTGGGAAGTATCTCAAAAAGGACATTTTTATTTCTAAACAGTCAGCCAATCAGCATTCCAAATTGCTGAAAACCAAGGTATAAAATGCAGTTTTAAGCTGTCACGTTTTGCTTTTCCAAAAGGCAGAGGTGTAACACGGAAGAAGATGGAAAACAGCTATCATACTGTTTGATCTAGAAAGTCAAATTAACTTAAGACCTCTAGCAGACTTGGGTTAAGTCAACACTTTAAACAAACAGCTCACCATGGTATTACCAGCCTGCATTTAGAGAACATTTACTTGTTTACAGCAACAAACTCAGAATATTACTGCAATTCAGAAGACAGGTAAGTATGATATGTGTCCAGAAGAATTCATTTTATATTTGTATCTTGGCACATACTAGAAAATGCCATTTAACCACTCCTCTATTACATGTTCAAAGCAAGAAAAAAAAAAATCTGTTAGGACGTCAAATTAACAGCCAACGTTTCCTTACATGGTTACAGTTTTCAACTTCTTGCCTAAATGCACAACATTAAATAAGGTTGTGGTATAACTTTAAACAGCACACCTAAACAACACAATGGCTTTAACACCCTTCTAAACCTAGGAACTGTACATCAGATCACAACTCAACACTCATAAATAGTTGTTAATTTAATTAAAATAAAGGATACTGAATGAGTCAAAGCTAAAGCCATCATCCTTTTAAGCTTTCCAACCCTTCACAAGAGAAATTTTGCAATATTATATACCACTAAATATATGGTAAGAGTTTGGAAAAAAACACACAAGCAACCCAAGGGAACTGGAGACCACCAAGGAGAACAAAAAGCAGGTAAAAGAATATCCTGTCAGCAAATATCATAGGATGACTGAACTTGGAAGTGACAGGTTGATCTTTACAGGGGAACAGAAGGAGCGATGAAGGGAGGCAAAGCAAAAAACTAGATTTCCAACATCATTACTCCTCTGCCCATGAAACTCTACAGAATAGTTTGTATCATATTCCCCTCCATCAACCCTGCCCCAGGCTATTCCACAGAGAAAACAGTGGAATGAAAACATTCCATCAATGACCATTTTAACTCAAATGAGGATTGCACACTGAATGTTCTTCACCATGCAACCATTACATGCTCAGAGAAGCAAGGGTGTCATGTACAATGTACATATATGCAAGTCTTACTACATAATACTACGCTTTTTGGTATTAATGCACTACCACAACATCCATCACAATTCCTTCCACTCAACATGACAAATAGGAAAAACAAAACAATGCGAAAGATAGATAATTGTTGTAGGCTGCTTCAAAGACGGTAAGAACAATGGCTGAGACACTAACTGGGCAAAAAAATACTTGCTTGATTGTCTCCCATCAGGCTGGCTTGCTTCTTCCCAGAACTAGAAGCTTTGGATCAAATGAGATACTAACCTCAAATATATTGACATCAGGAAAGCAAGAAGGCTGCTCCTGAACACAATGCAATAGAGTAAAATGCCAGAAATGGCATTAGGGACACTGAAAGTAAAAGTTAAAGATGGTAGCTTGTTAATTTTTTGTTCTGCACACTATGTACTTCTGGGGAAATCTAAAAAAAAAAACAAGTCTAATTTTTGAATGACAAACCAGACTCCCACAGACTCCCAGAGAAAAGTGTGGAGATGACAAACCCCAGTTGTCCTGTTGGGATAATTTATTTGCTAAAGGAAGGAACAACAATCCAAACAGGCTCAATAACTCTATTATTTATAAGCCATTTTCAGAATATAAACCCTTAAAGGAAAATTGCAAAGTTACCTTTTTACAAGGCAGCCACTGAAATCTACTTCAAAAAAAGGAAGTAAAAACATGTAGTACATTCACATTTTGTTTCTTTAAAGAACTTGGAATCTTAAGTTCTATTTCAAGAACAGACATATGCAGTGACAATAATGAGAATTTAAAAAAAAAAAAAACAAACAAACCACACAAACAACTTTCTAGAAATACTCTAAACCCTCCAGATTTACAGATCCTTCTACAAAAGTTAAGCTAACTAAACAGTAGCAAAAGCATGTATGGGTGAACTCCTATCAAAAATGTAGGTTTATTACAAGTTCAACAGGAGGTGAGAAAATCATTTAGGGATTTGATTTGTTTCTTGGCTGGTAAGGAAGAAGCAAACATTTTTTAATACAGTTTTGTTTTGACATATTTTCTTGGGGACTCAGCCTTAAATTCCAGTTATCATCAATTCAAAAGACTTCAACAGCAGGACAGATTTTTAGAATTTACACTGTGGAAGAAATATTACTGTTCATTCTAATGATACTGAATGCAACTGTTGAAAGCAAAACTTTGTTCTGAGCTATCTGAAATAAGACTCCCCTCTTTCCCTACCGAAGAGGACGACTTCCACATGTGGGCATTTCTCTAACACAGATATAAACACAGATTAAAAGGCGGTATTTCTAGCAACGTTTGAATCTTATTAAGGTTTGCTGTCACTCACTGCAAATGCATCTTAAGGAATTTCATGCTTTTAATGCAAATAAACAAACTATTGATGACTGCATTTGACTAAGTCAGCCAACTGGTGGCTATGAAAATCAACATACATTGCATGAGGAAACTGTCAAAGTGTCAAAAGCTCCCCCCCGCCCCCCTTAACAAGCACTTCTTAAAATAGAAGTAAAAAGATTTTTCTTTCTTTGCAATGCAGTTTTAGATTATATTACACAATATATCAGTGTGACTGACAGTAGTTAACATTTAGATATTGTTGACCTATGTGATGTGTCAGGTTTCAAAAGACTCGTAAAGAAAGCTTGAAAATACTTCTACATAGTCAATGCAACCCAAGGAGTCAATATGCCTTGTGGATAAATACATATGGTATTAGCTAATGCTCTAAATTAACATGCAATAAATTTCCTGGGATGGTTGTTTGAAACACAAGTCTTCCTGGCTGGCAGACAATATTAATAACCTAAAATTTCAACCAACTGAAGTTATAAATCTTTCAGTGGTTTACTTGAAGTACATTCTATAGACCTACATACAGAAGTTTAACTATCTTCTACGATCACACCACTATAATTCCAAATGCCACAGATTTTCACATAATATGGGTGGTGACCAAAAGAACTAGCTAGTCCTCTTTATAATCCATTTTCAAGGTATAAAGTTGCACATCAGCTATAAATAACATGAGATCATACGTCTAGCACAGGCTTTTACATTCCCTAGCCTCTGTTCTTATTAATTAAAATTCAAGTCTCCTTGAAAATCTTTATTTAAACATTTTTAGTTTCTTGGCCTTCTACAACGGGGTCACAGTGTCGGTGGATAAGGGAAGAACAACTGACATCATCTACCTGGACCTGTGCGAAGTCTTTGATACTGTCCCGCATTAAATCCTTGTCTCTAAATAGGAAAGACATGGATTTCAGGGAAGGACCACTCACTGGATAAGAAATTGTCTGGATGGTAGCACTCAGAGAGTTGTGGTCAATAGCTCAATGTCCAAGTGGAGACCGGTGATGAGTGGCATTCCGCAGGGGTTGGTGTTGGGATCAGTGTTGTTTAACATCTTTGTCAGAGACACAGACAGCGGGATCAAACGCACTCTCAGCAAGTTTGCCGATGACACCAAGCTGTGTGGTGTGGTCGACACGCTGGAGGGAAGGGATGCCATCCAGACGGACCTTGACAGGCTTGAGAGGTGGGCCCATGCCAACCTCATGAAGTTCAATAAGGCCAAGTGCAAGGTCCTGCACATGGGTTGAGGCAACCCCAAGCACAAATACAGGCTGGGCAGAGAATGGACAGAGAGCAGCCCTGAGGAGAAGGACTTGGGGCCGTTGGTTGATGAGAAGCTGAACACGACCTGGCAATGTGCGCTTGCAGCCCTGAAAGCCACTGGAGTACTGCATCCAGCTCTGAGGTCCCCAATATAAGAAAGACATGGACCAGTTGCAGCAAGTCTAGAGGAGGGTCACAAAGATGATCAGAGGGCTGGAGCACAACCCATATGAGCATGGGCTGAGAAGAGTTGGGACTGTTCAGCCTGCAGAAGAGAAGGCTCCACGTAGCCTGGAGCGGAGGCACTGAAACAGGTCACTCAAAGAAGCTGTGGATCCCCCATCCCTGGAGATGTTCAAGGCCAGGCTGGATGAGCCTTTGAGCAACCTGGTCTAGTGGAAGGTGTCCCTGCCCACGGCAGGGGGCTTGGAACTAGATCCTCTTTAAGGTCCTTTCCAACCCAAACCATTCTATGATTCTATGAAATATTTATTTTACAGAAATGCACATACACATAAAATCAGTCATCTTGAGATTTGAGACTCCTATGGAATGTAAAATCTGATTACACAACAGAAAAGGTAAAACGCCAAATCATATTAGCTCCACAAAGAGCTTTCTGGAAATAAAATGTTTCTCCTTATTAGCACCAAGACAATGTTTCTGCTATGGAAAAAGAGGCATGCATGTGAAGGAATAAAGAAAGGAGGAATGATGAACAAGGGAAACATTAAGAGATCTCAGGAAAACAGAAAATTCAAACACTTGATAGATTATTAGAAGCTGAAAGAGGCTAAGAACATAAATCTAACTCAATCCTTAACCACTGCTCGGAGTTCCTCTCCCTCAACTAAGCACAGTGCTTCTGGGAGACCTCATCAGTGAAGACTGAGGCAAACAAGACACTGAATAAATACCTCAGCCTTATTTAAGCCTGCTGTCACTAAATCACCTGCTCTATTCAGCATCTGAACCACATTCTCCTTGCTCAGCCTTTTATGACCAGTGTAGCATCAAAACTTTTTCTTGTTACCCTAGACATCCCTTGAGGCATCAACTCTAGATTAGCTTTCACTTCCCTAACACCATCCCTTCACGCCTGGCCAACATTTACAAACTCCTCCTTAGCAGTCCATCTCTGCTTCCAGATCCTGTACACTGTCTGCTTGCATTGGAGCTTGGCCATGACTTTCCTGAGTGGCAGAATGAACCCTTCTTGGCATCTGAGGATGCTGCCAGCTTTCATGAGTTCCCCCACCCTTCAGAGCTGCCTCCTATGGGATCCCAGATTCCAACTTCCTGTAGAAGCCAGTCTGTTCTCCTGAACTCTAGGTTCTGTATCCTGCTACTCCTTCCTCACTCCCATCAGGATCTTGAACTCCACTATTTGATGATCACTGCAGTCAAGAGTACCCACATTACTACATCTCCAAACAGTTGTTCCATTTTGGGGAACAGCAGATCCAGCTGTGCATCATCACTAGTTGGCCCATCAGTACTTTTATCAAAAAGTTACCCCTGATACTCTCCAGAAATCTGTTTTGCTTGTGTCCTACTGTGTTGCGCTTGCAGCAGGTGTCAGGACGTTTACTGAAGTTCCCCATGGGAACCACCGACCGTGATCCAGAGACTTCTTTGCCTTTAAAGAAAGCTTTGTCCTTATCCTGAAAAGGGTGGTCTGTAACAGACTAACCAGGGTGGTACCTTTACCAGCTTCTCCTCTGATCCTGATCCACAAACTCTCATCTTAAAACTGTCATCTTGTCCCACACAAGTATCACATACATTTGAGCTGCTCCTTCACAAGGAGAGCAATGCCCTTCCTTGTCATCCCTATTTGTCTCTCCTGAAGAGCCTGTATCTGTCCATCGTACCAATTCATAAATTCATAGTCCACTCACACCTTGAGAACTTTCCAATCCCCCAACTAATATGCTACTAGAGCTAGAAAAGATCTGGAGAACGGCAACAAGGCAGATCAGAGGTTAGAACAGATTCTATACAGGCAAGAACCCAGCAGTCAGCTTGGAAAGAGAGACCAGTGACCTGTTGAAAGAGAGCGTGACAGCACTCCACAGAACTGTAATGGCAATCAATTTTTAACTGTCTTGTCCACCAGGAGACATGGAGGCCACGAGACAAAGCTAGAGGGAGTGATGTCCAAAAAAAAACAAACAAAAATGAGGAGGTTCTTCATGCAGTAGGAAGGGCAGCTATGGAATTTCCTACTCAGAGGACCCTATGGGTGCAAGAACTTTGCAAGGTTCAAGGGAGACAAGTATGTAAGGGTGGTCCACTGAGGATTACCAACTGAAAAAAAAGCCAACTGCAAATATCAAGAAACTCCCCAAAGATTAAAGCAGTTGGAGGTTTGGGAGTGCTTTAACAGAGCAGTATCATGCATACTATTTTTACTCCTCTGTAAGCATCCACTTGCAGAAATTGCTAGGCAGAACATAGATCTAAAAGTACAGCAGCCATCACTATAAAAGTAACAATACTAGTTTATCTGAAGTGCTTCAGACTGACAGTAATTTGTTAAAAATGGGTATTAAATATTTTATTTGCTTCCTCTCAAAATGCCAGACTATGAAGAGTAACAATATGCTGAATTTGCTTCTTGTAGACTAAAAATACATTTCCCTCTATTGTATTACAGTTTCACTCAGTTTTCTGCAGGTGCACATGCTTCTGAGTATGTCTACAGATTATTTACAGAAACATACAGATTTAGCAATCACTTCCAAAAAAAAAAAATCTTTGAAAAGATGGATTCATAACGTATATGCACAATGAATTATTGATACTAGAACACTAGATTTCACTAGACAAGTTGCAGCATCTGTACTCATTTCCCTATTAACCCTATCTTTAAAAAAAAAAGGTAGTTTTAAATTCAGCTACATATACACAAAAAAAGACTAAGAGCACACATATTGGCTGTATTAGACATAATTGCATCTACATCAGACCTTCACCTTCCTCCTTCTCAAGTTCTGTTCTCTTATCAGTTATTCCTTCTTTTACGCTACTCAGCTATTTGCTTGTAGCTATTCTAGTAAGCATTCCACGATCGAGGGTGTCTCATTTCCTCTACCCACCTCCATTGTCAGTCAACCCTTTCAGACATTTGCATGTATTCCTTTTAATATAAAAATTCTGTTCCTCATCTGTAATTCAATTTTCATCTGTTTTTAGGCATCATCAATTATCATTTATGTCAGCATGAGCTACAGACACCCAGGATCTTCAGAGACTCAACTCCTTGTCTTCAGTAACTTTTTAATAAGAAACATTCTGAAGCTTCACTTACTTACACCACAGTACTTTCTACACTTCAATCAGACTTATGGATGAACGTGTTAAGAGATGCAACAAAGTAATGCTCAAAAACACCCCATGCAGTGGCCTAAACTTCCAAGGAAATCAGACATCTTAAGTTACCTGCTTAGCATAGGATACCACACTTCACATTAAATACAATTAAGACCATACACAGCTAATCGAAGAGGGTGTTTACCTGAATGACAGCACTAAACCAGCATGTGTTGCCAACATTCTTTAATCCTACTGGACAGTTGTCTTGGCGCTTTCGATCATAAGGGTTAGGAGAGTCACTCCACACCTCTGGATGTGTCCTCTTTAAACTTGCTTTATTTTCTGCAATACTGGCTTCTAGAACTCTTTGGGAACAGGAGGGAGGGAAAAATGTGAGAAAAAAACAACAAAAAAGAAGACATTAAAACACCTTAATTTACTAGTACAGACTCTTTAATTTAATAATTTGCTAACTTATTTTGCTTGGCTTTAAATTAATATGCAATAATATGTCTTCAAAAGTAAGATGCTATATTACTTTTATATATGTTACAGAAATTCCATTACCTTTTGGTAAATGGTAGCGTGAGTGAGTCAATCTCCTGTGAGAGCTCCAGATACAAGAGCCATGTCTGTAAGTCATCAACTATTTAAGAACCAGATTCAAATAGGATGGACAACAAGAAATTTTAGGCAAGCACTATTAGTGTAGTGCCTTCCTCTAAAAAAGCTTTCATTGGTAAGCAAAGCACAAAGTCACCCATATTTACCTTACAGGTAAACCAAAGCTAGCTAGGCAACTTTCAAAACTGGAAGATGCTTTTTTAGTTTTCATTTTTTACAACTTAAGCAACTGTATTTGTTGCTTTACATAGCAAGTAATTAGTTTATGAGCCATGAAAAGGCATCTCCCCACAATTTTTCAAATGCCAGCCAACAAGTTAATTGTATGCTTCAATGACCAGGAAACTGTTCCTACATGATTTATGCTGAATGTCCACATTTCTCACGACAGCAAGATCTGATGTGTGTTATGCTCTCAAACTCAAGCTTCACTCAACACTGTATTTCTATATCAGCACATATCCTTAGCCTGGTGACAAAGAACACCTTAAAAGTGATTTGTGGCAGCCACATATTCTAAACCGAAAGATGGAGATGGATACATTCAGGTCATATAACAATGGCCCTAACTCATCAGCAAAGTTGCCTTGCGGGTACACTACTGACACAGTTAAAACCCCCAACCCATAGTCCAAATATCATACAAAAGGCTGTTGCTATTGAAATATTACATTTGCCAAGCACAGGATTTACAGGAGCTGCATGACAAGTACCAAAGTAGTCTGTGCGGCCTGAATTGTTGCTCCCTTTAGTTCTAGAGTCACCAAACATCAAAGAAAAGGCAGGTCTAGGCTGGTGTGTAAAAGGAGCTACTAAAGGACAAAGTCTGAACACCTCAGAAAAAAGAAAGAAACAGGGGAAGGGAAAAAAACCCCACAAACAAACCAAAAAAACTACACAAGCATGATGTAATCCCTCCATTTCCTAACTGTAAATTTTTATTTCAAGCTATGCTCTTGTCAAAGCAAGAAAAGGTACCTTACAAGATATACAAGAACTATGAAGTGTTATATGAATTTACTGTAAGTAACTGCTTTGGGGGACATACCAATTTGTTACTGCTACTTATTTTGAAAAACAAAAAAGTATTATTCAGAATTTGACAGCTCATTTGCTATAAATACCGCTTTTGTATCAATAAGTCTCAGGAAGAACCTAAAATCTTCAATTTCCTAAGGATTAATCAACTTCTGACATTTAGGTTCTGACATATAGCCCTGTAAACTGCATGTCTTTTTTTCAAATTACACTGAAAAGACAGGTATGTAATCCTCTTTCTGCTCTGACATCTCTTCAAACAGTGCACAGGGATGGAACCTGATCCTTCAGTGGTAAAAGACTCTTACACTAGTAATGATTATGTTATCTCCTAAGCAAATCCTGAAATGTAAAGAAACTGTCCAATTGATTTCCCTTTTCACTGATACAAGCCTTCCATAGTGTTAGATGACCAGTTTATCTCTGCTTTGAGAGCAAAAGTTATTTGAAGGGGGCATTAAAAAAATAACACCAAAAAAATGTCATATATATTTCAAAGAATTTCTCATTCAGGTAGAATTAGCTAAACTCTTGTTTAAACTAAATTCAAGGGACCTTTAAAACTGACGNTAGGCATCATCAATTATCATTTATGTCAGCATGAGCTACAGACACCCAGGATCTTCAGAGACTCAACTCCTTGTCTTCAGTAACTTTTTAATAAGAAACATTCTGAAGCTTCACTTACTTACACCACAGTACTTTCTACACTTCAATCAGACTTATGGATGAACGTGTTAAGAGATGCAACAAAGTAATGCTCAAAAACACCCCATGCAGTGGCCTAAACTTCCAAGGAAATCAGACATCTTAAGTTACCTGCTTAGCATAGGATACCACACTTCACATTAAATACAATTAAGACCATACACAGCTAATCGAAGAGGGTGTTTACCTGAATGACAGCACTAAACCAGCATGTGTTGCCAACATTCTTTAATCCTACTGGACAGTTGTCTTGGCGCTTTCGATCATAAGGGTTAGGAGAGTCACTCCACACCTCTGGATGTGTCCTCTTTAAACTTGCTTTATTTTCTGCAATACTGGCTTCTAGAACTCTTTGGGAACAGGAGGGAGGGAAAAATGTGAGAAAAAAACAACAAAAAAGAAGACATTAAAACACCTTAATTTACTAGTACATACTCTTTAATTTAATAATTTGCTAACTTATTTTGCTTGGCTTTAAATTAATATGCAATAATATGTCTTCAAAAGTAAGATGCTATATTACTTTTATATATGTTACAGAAATTCCATTACCTTTTGGTAAATGGTAGCGTGAGTGAGTCAATCTCCTGTGAGAGCTCCAGATACAAGAGCCATGTCTGTAAGTCATCAACTATTTAAGAACCAGATTCAAATAGGATGGACAACAAGAAATTTTAGGCAAGCACTATTAGTGTAGTGCCTTCCTCTAAAAAAGCTTTCATTGGTAAGCAAAGCACAAAGTCACCCATATTTACCTTACAGGTAAACCAAAGCTAGCTAGGCAACTTTCAAAACTGGAAGATGCTTTTTTAGTTTTCATTTTTTACAACTTAAGCAACTGTATTTGTTGCTTTACATAGCAAGTAATTAGTTTATGAGCCATGAAAAGGCATC
The DNA here is from genome assembly GCA_013400615.1 of Syrrhaptes paradoxus. Classification (NCBI taxonomy): domain Eukaryota; kingdom Metazoa; phylum Chordata; class Aves; order Pterocliformes; family Pteroclidae; genus Syrrhaptes; species Syrrhaptes paradoxus. Next base: position 46,546 of record VZTO01021082.1, read on the forward strand.
TCCCCACAATTTTTCAAATGCCAGCCAACAAGTTAATTGTATGCTTCAATGACCAGGAAACTGTTCCTACATGATTTATGCTGAATGTCCACATTTCTCACGACAGCAAGATCTGGTGTGTGTTATGCTCTCAAACTCAAGCTTCACTCAACACTGTATTTCTATATCAGCACATATCCTTAGCCTGGTGACAAAGAACACCTTAAAAGTGATTTGTGGCAGCCACATATTCTAAACCGAAAGATGGAGATGGATACATTCAGGTCATATAACAATGGCCCTAACTCATCAGCAAAGTTGCCTTGCGGGTACACTACTGACACAGTTAAAACCCCCAACCCATAGTCCAAATATCATACAAAAGGCTGTTGCTATTGAAATATTACATTTGCCAAGCACAGGATTTACAGGAGCTGCATGACAAGTACCAAAGTAGTCTGTGCGGCCTGAATTGTTGCTCCCTTTAGTTCTAGAGTCACCAAACATCAAAGAAAAGGCAGGTCTAGGCTGGTGTGTAAAAGGAGCTACTAAAGGACAAAGTCTGAACACCTCAGAAAAAAGAAAGAAACAGGGGAAGGGAAAAAAACCCCACAAACAAACCAAAAAAACTACACAAGCATGATGTAATCCCTCCATTTCCTAACTGTAAATTTTTATTTCAAGCTATGCTCTTGTCAAAGCAAGAAAAGGTACCTTACAAGATATACAAGAACTATGAAGTGTTATATGAATTTACTGTAAGTAACTGCTTTGGGGGACATACCAATTTGTTACTGCTACTTATTTTGAAAAACAAAAAAGTATTATTCAGAATTTGACAGCTCATTTGCTATAAATACCGCTTTTGTATCAATAAGTCTCAGGAAGAACCTAAAATCTTCAATTTCCTAAGGATTAATCAACTTCTGACATTTAGGTTCTGACATATAGCCCTGTAAACTGCATGTCTTTTTTTCAAATTACACTGAAAAGACAGGTATGTAATCCTCTTTCTGCTCTGACATCTCTTCAAACAGTGCACAGGGATGGAACCTGATCCTTCAGTGGTAAAAGACTCTTACACTAGTAATGATTATGTTATCTCCTAAGCAAATCCTGAAATGTAAAGAAACTGTCCAATTGATTTCCCTTTTCACTGATACAAGCCTTCCATAGTGTTAGATGACCAGTTTATCTCTGCTTTGAGAGCAAAAGTTATTTGAAGGGGGCATTAAAAAAATAACACCAAAAAAATGTCATATATATTTCAAAGAATTTCTCATTCAGGTAGAATTAGCTAAACTCTTGTTTAAACTAAATTCAAGGGACCTTTAAAACTGACGGGAAGACTGTGACATACTGGAATAAAGTTAGAATGATGTTTTAACAGCACCTCTATACCATACCTACTCCATACCACTGTTGTTTCAGGGAAACAATCAAACTTGTTTTTTCCTCCCCCCAAGCTCAAGAATATTTCAAGATATTTCAAGATCCAAGTTTAGAAAAAGATGTATTCTCAAACTGAAACAGTTCCCTGGCCCAAAGGGTACTACCATTTATCAACTTAATTACCTACTAAAATTTCTTTCTGTATTTGTTTTTGTATTTCTTTAGCAGGTGAGGGACGTCCTCATCTCTAGCTCTACCTCAAATCTGTTTCCATGTCTTAATAAAGTGTGTCATTCTCAGAATTTCATTATATTTTTCCTTACTTTTCTTAACATTATCTGTCCTCAGAGAGCACACGCAGTAGCTGCACGCTCTACCTGACAAATTCATTTTCAGTCACGACAGCTGTGATGCAAACTGAAATAATGACAGCATAGTAAACAGGAACCTAATGATCAGCTCAAAAGCTACACATATAAATGTATTTACCAGCGTAGTGAGTGTACCTCTTGCACTATAACGTTCACTACATTGCATTAATACTGTCTTGATTTAGGAGGCTACCTTAGCAAAGCATCTTACTCACACACTGCTCTCAACAAAATGAGAATCTTTTCAGCAAACTAGTACAAGGATTTAGCAGTTCTGATTAAGCAGATGAAATACCCTCTTTGCAATGCTCAGAGACCACAGCAGCAGTCACTAGCAGCAGAGCCATAAGCTACATGCAGCGTATGACATGTGTCTAACCTCACAAGACCAAAGGCTTCCCCACCTCCAAGTGCTGGAATCTTGTTTGGAGGGAAATGCTGGGGTGATGGTTAGCTAACGCCAAGCTTGGCATGAGACTTGAAAGCAGTGTTTTATTTCTCTCTGTAACAAGCTGGGCATCACAAGCAGCTTTCCAGAGCACAGGACTAGCCAAACAATTCAATAAGCCTTGGGCAAAGTGAGTTTCACAGTACAAAAGTTCTGCCAAACCATTCTGAGGAAGCCCCCTGAATGTGCTGCAGGAAAGCCCACTCTGGCAGGCTACTCAGCAAAAAGAAGAAGGGAAGATTTTTATACTGCAACTGTCTTATAGCTGGACATCCAGGTATATCCCTAACCCTACATCCCTTCCCAGTTTCATCTTCGATCTATGCACAAAATGCTTAACCAGAGTGCAGAATCCCCAGCAGTTTCAATGAGCATGCTAAAGCTAGGGGCTGTGCACATCCTTATGCACTTACAGTATGGGCTCTCCTTTTAATATGGCTACTTCCCAGGGCACAACACAGGCCAGTTAATTTCTCTTTTCAATCATATCTTATTAGCTTCCCCGGCGAAGCCCTATCTGGCCAACCTCATTCTCCCTCAAACCATGAAAAGTAACATAAACAGAAGAAACTTTTTTGTTTCAGGAAGTACACCGATCATGCACATTTCCCTGGGAGATTTACAGAGGGAACAGTAAAAACCTTTAAATGTGCTATGTACAGCTTGGACACTTGGACATTTCAGCTGCACTCCTCTCAACACCTACATAGTAATCAGATCTGTCCTCATTAAGTAGCACAAGGCAATTACATTCAGGAAGACAAATTCTACATGCGCTGCAACATTAATTACATAAGTCAAGAAATTCCATTAGTGCTCCCTTGGAAACCTTAAAAAAAATCCATGCAAGTCAGGTTCCAAACCACTATGAATACCTTTTGAAAAAAATATCCTCCATACCAAAGGGTACTTAAATACGCACACATCCTACTTTATTAAAAGTGAAAGATTTCCATAGTTCAACTTGCTTATTATTGACTTGCTATTTGATTTCTGCTTCTTAGTTAACTTAGGGAAAAAAAAGTAAATGGCAGCAGCTTGATTTGTTTACAACCACAGTGTTCTACTTTTTGTTTTCAGAAGTCCTGTGTTTTCTATTGGAATGCCAACATTCTTCTATGGGGTGTTAACTACAAAGTGATTTTTAACTTTAAAAAAAAAAAAAACAGTCTTAAGTCTTGTCCTTAAGGAAACTGAACAGTTCAGATCAAGAAATCTGAGCTTCCTGTATTTGTACAAATCAGACACAAGTTGCCATCAACTCAGGGTGTGTCTTGGTATGTAACCGAGTTGATGTAATACCTCAACGTTGCCAAAATCCCCCAAGATTCTTACTCTTCTTTGCCTCCATTCACAAGCAAAGTTCCATTTCCCTTTCTTATGCCATGATACACTCTGGATCTTCTAGTGGATATTTTTTCTATGGGTTTGGGAGATGAATCCGTGCTACAAACGCTCCAAAAAATACTACAGGAAGTACACAGAAGATGTAGTACAGTGAGTGGGCAAGCCATATACCCCTTGGTAGCAACAAGCTCTTAATTCAGCACATGCTATTGTGTGTAGTTTTGCCATCAAATACACATCTCTCTTATCAGAAGAGCAACATTTTTATCTGTATACAACTGAACAGATCGTCTACATGCCTTTGTACAGAGAAAAAAAAATGGCACACTTATTTTCTGCATCCAGAAAAATACACACCATAATTTAAGTAGAATGCTTTTATAATACTTATGGCCTAAGCAGATAAGACCAAAAAGCAGTTTTTAGTCTGAGAAGTGAAAAACAAAGTCTACAGGAAATAAACTACAGCTTTGAGGCTCCCAAGAAACAAGCACAGCAGAAGCAGTCAAAGCTTGTGGGAGGGAAAAATAGGGAAAAAAAAGCTTTCCATAACTAGAAATAGGTCCACCTTTCCAAGTGCCTCCCTAAATCACAACTCCATAATTATGATAACTCTGTCCTTCAAAAAGGAACACACAAGAGCTGAACTTCTGAAGCAGAACTGGACAGAATTTACACCGTAATCCTGTATATATGCACATAGTGAGGGGTTATAAAGAACCAAGCCCTTAAAATCTTCTTCTAATTACTAATGAGAATATAAACCCCTCTCATCCTACCTTTCTCTCCTAAAATATGTTAGACACATATAACAAGATGGCTTTTATCACAAATGGGGGAGGGAGGAGTACGTTTATTTTCACAATTAGCACATTTATTTTTCAAAAGGAAAAAAAATTACTGTGGATAAAATAACACTCTCCATATTCTCAGAGTTGGACTATTCTAATAAGCCATTTAGTCTGTCAAACACAGTGACAAAGGAAAAGAATTATTGTGGTGACTCTCCCCCACCTAAATCAATTTTTTTATAAAATTAGTCTTTTACAAGGAGGCAGTACTTAACCTTCTAACACAAGGATCAAATCATTGCCCTCTTCCCCTAGAACAAGGCCAGCCACAAACGAAAAATGAAAAGAAAAAAGAAAAAAAAAAAAACAAAAAACCACAAACCCACNCCTTCAATCTCAGCCTTAGCACAGAGGTAATAAAATGTTATTGTAAAATGAACACTGCAAAAAAAACAGGACAAAGAATTTATTAACTTCTTAATTATATTTTGCTTTCATTTATTTTTACCTGATACACAAGAGAAGCTTTTAGTTTCAGGTCCTATTTAAATATAACCATATATCCTCTATCTCCATCCACTTCCTCAGTATTTAAATGAATACATCAACATGAAACATACTATTAAATCCTAGCCCACACATAATCAGACTATTTTCCAGTGTAGAACATACAATACATTAATGCAACATCCTAAAGCCAGGCATTATCAGTAGCACAAGAGAAGGAAAACAAGTTATTCTTTGTTAAATTAAAAGTTTTTTTTTTTTATAAATTTAATATATTCCAATCTCTAACTCTTTAATTTATTTTCTGTTTTATTTAATTTTTTTTTTT
>VZTO01021082.1:51880-85180 GCA_013400615.1 Syrrhaptes paradoxus
AAGACCAGCCAAAAAAAAAAAAAAAAAAAAAAAAAAAAAAAAAAAAAAAACAAAAAACCACAAACCCACAACATCCCTCCCAAGGCCAGCCACAGATGAAAAAAAAAAACAACATCCCTCTCACACAACCCTACACCCAGCCTTAGTTCAAGTCACAAATATTTCATAATTATAGCTATATTAACACATAAACACACGCTGTACAAAAACTATTGCAAAATCTGATCAAAAGTTAACTTACAGATTCTTATCACACCCAAGTTGAGAAAGTCAAGTTCATGAAACTTAAAACCAAGAAGTTAACTTCATTCAAAGCTTATAAATCCTATTTGTTAAATAGGTTAATAACATACTTTATCAGCTAAAATACAGCAACTGCTCTCAGCATTCTCAAGTCATACCATTACTGCCCCCTCCTTCAATCTCAGCCTTAGCACAGAGGTAATAAAATGTTATTGTAAAATGAACACTGCAAAAAAAACAGGACAAAGAATTTATTAACTTCTTAATTATATTTTGCTTTCATTTATTTTTACCTGATACACAAGAGAAGCTTTTAGTTTCAGGTCCTATTTAAATATAACCATATATCCTCTATCTCCATCCACTTCCTCAGTATTTAAATGAATACATCAACATGAAACATACTATTAAATCCTAGCCCACACATAATCAGACTATTTTCCAGTGTAGAACATACAATACATTAATGCAACATCCTAAAGCCAGGCATTATCAGTAGCACAAGAGAAGGAAAACAAGTTATTCTTTGTTAAATTAAAAGTTTTTTTTTTTAAAAAAAGCAATACAGGCCAATCTCCAACTCTTTAATTTGATTTCTGCTTTATATAAGTTGTTTGTTTACCTGCTAATGGCTTGTTCCTCATCTGTTATTCCAGTCTCCCTGAATGCCCTGTTTGATTCCTCCAAACTCAAGGCAATTGCCCTCTGAAGATCATCTTTATCATCTCCAGTGAGATCAATCACATCTGAAAAGCAAAACTATCTTTCTCAAAATTAAAAGTGAAACAGAATGAAAGGCAAGTCTTATTGTAGAGGAGAGAGACCCCACATGGATTGCTGAGCGCCATTCCAGTCCATCCCTCCTGTGCCCTGTGCTCTTCCAACCACTAACCCTGCTAATGGCTCCCTCCACCTCCAAACTGGATAAAAACCTTAGCAGCTTGCTCTTGCTAAGATACGACAGGCAATAGTCTTCCTTCCTCCTAATGATCACAACGCTATGGGACAAATTTAGGAATCCATGGTTTCTGAAAGCCTTTTTAAAGCAATACACTTAGAAGTATTACTTCAGCTACCGCAACCAGTTGCTTCCAGGGAACACATGATGAAGACAACCTTCTCTTAAAAAGGACACCTTAACCAAGCATCATTGGTTTTCCCTTCTCCTGGAGGAATGCGTGCAGAGTTTTCCCAATACAGCCCCAAATTCTACAAGTGTTTTTGTGCCCTGTACTTCCACACAGTTTCATAACACGAGAGAATTCCTTACTTAACCTAATTTCTTTCTATCCAGTCTGTGTATTCCTTTTCTGAACGTATTTAAATCCAACTTTTGTCTACTGGAATTATCACATCTTAACAGGAGAATAAAGAAAACAAATGCTGAAGTCAAAATTAGGATCTACACTGGGACACGTAAGGAATGCCGGATGGGCTACTGAGTAGGTAATGAAGATGAAAACAACCCCACTTCTGCTTCCCTTACCAGCTCCCATTTACTTAAAGAATCAGATACTAACATCCCCCATAAACCTCCCCATTTCCTGAGGGTAGCAATGGCACTCCCCCTCCTGAGTAAGGAGGGATTTCGCTAGACACCATGACACCCACCATCCCCCACTGGGCACAGCCATGCTTTCAAAGCAGCCAGGGCCTACAGGAATGTCTATCGACTGCACAAGATCTTCAGAAAAGCCAAGGTCGTTGGTTAGCATGATTTCAAGAGCCAAAAGTCTAATTTTGTAAGTCAGACAGACAGAAAGAGAGGGGAAAGTGTAAAAGAGACTTTCATGTGCAATCAAAACAGAGCATTGGCTGGTTTCAGTCTCCTTCCTCCAAGGCCAAAGTTTATCCAAAGAACTCTGAGAGGGACTACTCTCCAGCTTGGGGTTTGGAGATTAGAAGCTAGAAGGCTCTGGGAGAAAGAGACATGGATTTGAAACTGATGATTGCTCACAAAGAAAGACGAGCAGCTTGTCTGCATTTCTCCTTCCACAGGCCAGCTCAATTACTATATCCAAAGAGCTCCTCTGTTTAGCTTCTGACTTTTCTCCTGGATGGGCTGACTCACTGTAGAAACAGCTTCCCCTAGTTCCCTGGGCTTACTTGTCTGTGACATTTCTCATTGGATCGAAATAAAACACTGACCTTGTGAAATAAAAATCATTGCCATAGCTGGGTACGAACAGAAAATGGGATGACTTGTCCTCACAGAAAGCTGAAACTGAAGAGAAGGTATAAAAGAAACTTTTTTATTAACAACCTCATCTTCAAAAATTAGTTTTCAACTTAGCCCTTTCTTTCCCCAAATAAAGATGGTTGAATTTTAATTTAGTGTGCCTTTAAAGGAAGCACTCTTACCTGCAAAGTAAACTGGGCAATTTGTCATGATCTTGAAGTAAGGAAAAATGCCATGACTATAGCAGCAGCACTTCATAATTTTATTCTTATGTCTTTTATACTCAGCTCAGATTTTCCAGCATATTCAGAAGCATACTTCAACTCAGATGCCTGAAATTCTCCTTCAGAAGCATTAAAGCAATTACAAGAACCACCAGCAGAAGTCTCACCCAGAGGACTTTTGATATATGAGTTGCCATGTTTTAAAAATAATGTAATTCAGGCTAAACTAATACCTCAACCTGGGTGACCCACATGGCTCTGTTCTGCTGCCTGAGAGCAGGGGAAAGACCAGAAAGGTTGACAACGATGTGAGGATCCCATGACACACACACTACCTATTACACTCTCAAATGTGGTGCTTATATCATATTTCCTAACCATTTGCAGGTAGTGACACACAAGCACCTTATCTCCACTAGAAACAAGCTGTTTTCCTGAAAGTAGCAATAGTGGCCACAACCGAAAATGGAGTAAACCTCAATCCCACAGCCATACATACTGATGGAGAAGCACAGGATTACTCCAATCACTTACTTACAGAGGGAAATATTCCTTTAGCTAGCCTACAGTCATGTAAGAGTGATGAAATTTTTATACAACAATAAAGAAGATTAAGAAGTAAGGTCCTTTATAAGCGGAGTATTGTCCAGAAAATAACTCATAACCTAGCTGAAAAGTATGTGGTTAACAAAAACTCCCACTGTTACAAAAAAAAAAAAAAAAAAAAAAAAAAAAAAAAANGAGTCAATTCTAACTCACATTAAATTATTCAACTTCTTTGCACCTCCCTAGTTCCTTAATCTTTATTAATCTATACCACCACCCTAGATGTTCAGAATTTTATTACCATTCATATTACCAGTGATTACATCACTTGATTATTAAAGCCAAAAATCGTTGACTTCTGCTTGCTTTCTGAAAGCAGAACAACACAACAGTTTCCTTTGACATGAAAGGCTTCTGGAGCAAACAATACAGGATTCTCTTTAGAAGCGTTGTGTTCACATATACATTGTTCCTGATCTACATGAAAAAAGGCAATACAGTGAAGACCTGCTGCCAGATACTACCATGAGTGCAATCGATTTATGTCCCAGAGGGTTTACCTAGTATAACTCATGACAGAAAAATATATTTCTAAATAGAAGCTGATCCATGGTAACCTACTCCATGCAAGCTTTTAGTTCACAGCAAATGTGAAACAAAAATGTTTTGGAGATTTAAGCTAATGTATTTTAGCTCACGTTTGCTGTATTTGGAGCAGGTCCAAGGTCTTTTTCAGCATCTCAGCTGACACAGTAACTCATTAAGCTGCAACAGTTCATGTATGACTTGAATCCTAAATCATAGGATTATAAAGAGGAGATCTCAATAAAAGTCACAACAGAAGGGGAACAGTCCGAGAATAAATTCATCTTTTTAAAAACATCAGTTTGTCTGCACAGTTTGCATTCCTGTCAGTTGGTTATAGACACAAATGTACATATACTACACAAAATTCAGGGAGGGTTTTTTGTTTTGTTTTAAAATATCTTCAGGTTTTGCAAACTCTTACACGGGGATTTCTTTGTTTTTTGTGAAAAGGTGTCCAATTTTCAAGCAATTATTATAGAAGTAAGATCACTTTGCCTCCTTTCACAATCATTAATAAATTTCAACATTAACCTAGCTTTAAAATACTTATTGCACTTCAATTTTGCAGTGTTAATGCAAACCTATGAATGTTTACTTCATAGCAATTAGTAGGGAATTCATCCATGAAACTGATCTACTGAAGTTTCCTATCTGACCAACTGATTTCTGTGTTCAAGGTCCAAGCTTGAAGAAAAAAAAAAAAGCTGACTTTTACCCAAAGTGTTTATCAAACACACAAGCTTCCTGCAATAGGCTGAAGGATGCATTTCATAAAGGTATTAAGAATAATGCCACTTCTCCAAGTGTATAATTACCTGACTCTAGTTTACATATGACAATTTTGTAAAACTCATCTCATTTAGGCCACAGAATGCTTTAGTACTCACTGGCTCATCGTCATAAAGGTACTTCTTATTGTGTATCACATAGCCTTAGAAAATACAAGTGTTTTCAACAAAGCCATGACTACTAAATAAAACAAAGAAGTTTGCTTTTGAAAAAAATTCTTTATGAACAAAGAAACTGCTCATCACAACAGTCTGGCTTAGTCCATTCATCATGTTTATTCAACAAAAAAAAACATGGAGAATTAATNTAAATGCACACACTATATCTGTCCCCGTATATCTTCTTTCCTTAAAAAACTTCTTATCGATCTGTTTACTTAGGAAGTTTCTATTATCATTTAAATAAATGGATCTTACTTGGCAATTGCCTAGGTCATTAAAACAAGTACTGACCTGGTAATTATACCAGGAGGAGGCAGAGAGTAGGAACTTCAGACTGAAGTAGTCTGGGAAACTCAGCATGAAGGACAGATCTGAAGTAGCAATTGAACCCAGGGATAGGCAATAAACAACCACAGTGATGCAAGCCCTGGACAGTGAAAGAAAAATGAAGGGGCAGGCCTGATGGGTTCGATGACAAGTATGGAAACCGATTAGCAAGACTCCAATTTCAACATACCAACAATATAAAAAGAAAAAAAAATGAAGTTGAGACTACATCAGTTTTGTTCATGACAAGCAGAGCTAAGCAAGATCCTATATTCTATGGTCTATTCTGTGATGTTAAACATCACAATGGTCTTGGCTTATGTGAAGATTCAAAGGAATTTAATTGTCTGTATATGCCAGTTTTGGTTAAAACTGTATGGGGAAAGAATATGCAGCGTCCTAGCAGCTGTGTAGCCAACCCAAACAGCTCTACTGATGGAAGAGCTAGTAAATGTCAGCACCACCATCTTACAGGAACTTCCTCATCTCAGCTGCATTTACACTGTCCTAGAATNCAACAAAAAAAAACATGGAGAATTAATTAACTGCTTATTAACAAATATATTTTTGGTTTACAACATTATTATGTAATAATGTGTGCTTCTTGTACGTAAGATCCAGAGAGTTTGACATTGTTTGTAATTCTACAAAGCAATTTTAAGTTGNCAGTGAAAGAAAAATGAAGGGGCAGGCCTGATGGGTTCGATGACAAGTATGGAAACCGATTAGCAAGACTCCAATTTCAACATACCAACAATATAAAAAGAAAAAAAAATGAAGTTGAGACTACATCAGTTTTGTTCATGACAAGCAGAGCTAAGCAAGATCCTATATTCTATGGTCTATTCTGTGATGTTAAACATCACAATGGTCTTGGCTTATGTGAAGATTCAAAGGAATTTAATTGTCTGTATATGCCAGTTTTGGTTAAAACTGTATGGGGAAAGAATATGCAGCGTCCTAGCAGCTGTGTAGCCAACCCAAACAGCTCTACTGATGGAAGAGCTAGTAAATGTCAGCACCACCATCTTACAGGAACTTCCTCATCTCAGCTGCATTTACACTGTCCTAGAATGATAACACCTTAAACCAATGATTCTGACAGGGATGGGAAAGAGAGAGGTAGTCATGGAACAAAGGAACAAGTGAATCTGTAAGATGAAAGGAGGATCTCAAGGTACAAGACTCCTAACATTTTGAAGCAGGGACCATACCATACCAAGCTGAAGACACTCCCAGGAACCTGGATGAAGATGACACAAATAATTCCTGAAATAGGAGGAAACATCATGAAGATCCACAGTGACATCCAAGTTAGGCAAGCTGACAGAAGAAACTAGTGGCAAATTCCACTGACAGAAACAATAAAATGCACAGATATAGAATGTGAACAGACTAGGACTTGTACCAGGAAGGATCTAGGAGCTACAGCCAATTCACATTCAAAGTGCAATTCACATCATCACAGCATTGAAGAAAATATGAAGTGTTACACTGAGGACCTTGTCAGAGTACTACATGGACATTTATAGAGACTCCCCCGTTTTTCTTAAGAACTCAGTTTAAGTTTTGGTTATTGTTTTGAGTACCACAGTTCACAGAAAAGGCAAAACTATCAGAGAAGGTTCAGAAGAAAGGAAAAAAAAAAAGGGACAAAAAGGACAACAGGTATAGGAAATGCATCCAAAGACTGGGAAAGAATTTGGGCCCTTTAGTTTAGATCTGAGAAAAGTCTGAATGGACATTATGATACACAAAGCACAAAGACTAAAAGACCTAACCTGAAGCAAGAAGGATTTAGGCAAGACATTAGGAGTCTAAAAGTAGGGACAGTAAAGCACCAAAACAAATTACTCTACAAACTTCTCAGAGTCTCTAGAACAGAAAGGTTTTTAATAAATACGTTATATAAACATCACAGAGGTTTTAGGTGCAGCTAAGTCTATCACATTGAAAAAGTTTGATTGAATGACTTTTGAAGTCTATGCAAAGGCTCAAACTCCAGGAACAGAAAGATATGAGAGTCAGGTCCCCAGAAGCAATGAAGCCTACAACCCTCAAGTTGGTGTGTGTGGCATTTTACAGTTACATTGTACTATGTCCTTATAAAAGGGCTTGAAATCTTTTGTCTCAGCTGTGGAATGTGCAATTGCAAAGACTAATAATTCAGTTTTTGTGAAAAATAATTTTGAGTATTCAAAAGAAGGGAGGAAGAGAATTTGTCTTGCCAGCTATTTCATTTGAAGACAATGCATCTTCTAAAACACATCTCCTCTTCATTCTGCTGCTTCCTTTAACCCTGGGTTCAGCAAGTTGCTCAAATAATGAGAAGGAAATGGATAAATGCTTAGCAATGCAATAGTTCTATTGTGCAGCCAGAGATGAAAATACACTGAATTACTGCAAATGGAAAAAAAAAGTTTAGAGAAATCAATACAGTGAAAATATTGGAAAGTACTACTAAACAACTTATTTTATTTTACTTGAAGTGCAGCACCTAGGATTTATGCTACTAAGCAGAACATGAAAGTGATTTTAGATTTAAAGTTGTTCACTTCTACATTGGAACCCTAATACCTAAGCACTTTCTCCTCACTAACAGATTGTAGGAAGGAAAGGAAAAAAAAAACCAAAAACCAAACCTTTACAAAGGGATCAGATAAACCATGCATCCCTCTTGACATGAAAAAGCTATACTTGCAAGTACTTGCACATGCCATTTTGAACAGGCAAAGAGACAAGCATAATGAGTAACACTGATTGTGCAAGTCAGCCTTTGCTTTTAAAGATGGAGTAAATTTTAATATTTTTGCAGCTGCTGAAGTGCTGCATTTGCTAGTAAGAGAAATGAGGTTTCCTTATACCTCCTAACATACAGAATGCAACTCTCAAACAGCTGAATGACCACTGTCACTTCTGAAACAGCCAGTGCACAATCAAGGCTAACCGCTGATTGTTAAGGTATGGCTTCCTGTTACATACACTTTCATTTTACCCCCTAAGTAACCATTTCAAAGAGACACAGTGAGTCAAATTTGCAGAGTACATTTGATATACCTTTATGCAAGGCACACATTCAAAAACCTTTGTAAGTGTCTGGATGTTTTCTGCAGCATAAGAGACAGTTCTGATATTTATCTGTAACTCCCTCTCATCCCCAGTTTAGATGACTTAACTTTGTGGGACCATGAAGCTTGGTGACTCATAACATCGTAAATTCCAAATGCACAGATGTAGTTAAACATTACGGAACTATAAGGGTGAGTTATAATTAATCTCCATGTAATTATACCTACATGGGATAGTAAAAGGGAGTCAAATTTGAAAGGCAAGATACTGTCAGCAACTCAGCTTAGTTACTGAGAAGTGCTAACAGCATTCTTTGCAGATGGGTTGATGGTTGGAGCTATCATTGCTGAATATTTTTCCATCTATGCCCACTCTTCTATTTTCTTCTCCCAAGCCATCCACTTTCATTATACTCCCTTACATGACAGTACTTACTCATGCAGGGCCCCGAACTTTGTCCATTTTAAGTGTACTGCATTTTTAAAAAATCAAAATAATTACAGACAAGCAGATCCCAACAAAAACAAACTGTAGGGTTCTGCAAGAAGCTTTCACTAGATCTTTACACATAGGGAGCTCTACAATCACAGATGGTTTAGACTTTTGTTCTGCTGTCCGTGTTTACTTCTTGGCCCATGAGTCCTCCAACATGAAGAAAAGTTATCCAAGACACCTTTATACCTTTATCTCATAATGTGTTTTCAGTCTAACCAAAACAGCAAAGGCTGGCAAAGGGCTCTCATCTTTGTTGCCAGTGAGGACCTGCTTTTGTCACAGCAGTTGGCTATGTGATTGCTGACTTGTATATAACTGTATAACTGTAAGGAATCTGGGGTCTGCCTTCAGCCCTCCAGAAAAGAGAAGAGAAACCTGAAATTCAGCTTGGAATGCGCAACTCAAGACTTACTCTTTCTGGTTTGACCATCAGTCACAAGTAATGTAGCTTCTGTAGGCTTGACTCTTTCTTATATCCCTTGTCTCCTCATATCTTCAGTAAGGTTGTATAGCACAGTGACAGCAAAACTAAACACTTCTGTTAATGGGATTGGTAATGAATCTAATTAAACATAGACTGCAAGAGAATCCAGATTACTATTCCACTGCCATAGCAGGTCTTCAGTATTGGAGACTGTGACAACAGTGGTAAGTTTGTTGAAAATAGTCTTCATTTCCTCAATGGGAATTTTCTGACATTGAAAGTTAAATACATATGGGGGTTTGTGTGTCTTTTCTTTCCAAAGGAGGGAAAAGAAAAAATAAAACAAAACAAAACCAAGAAACAAAAACTAAACCAGATGACACCAAATTGGCAGATGACACCAAATTGGCTGGGAGTGTGGATCTGCCTGAGGGTAGAGAGGCCCTACAGAGGGATCTGGACAGGCTAGAGAGCTGGGCTGAAGCCAATGGAATGAGGTTCAACAAGACCAAATTCCAGGTCCTGCATTTCGGCTACAACCACCCCGGTCAACGCTACAGGCTTGGGGTGGAGTGGCTGGAAGACTGCATAGAGGAAATGGACCTGGGGGTATTGATTGATGCTCGGTTGAACATGAGCCGACAGTGTGCCCGGGTGGACAAGAAGGCCAATGACATCCTGGCTTGCATCAAAAACAGTGTTACTAGCAGGAACAGGGAGGTAATTGTCCCATGTACTCGGCACTGGTGAGGCTGCAACTCGAGTACTGTGTTCAATTTCGGGCCCTCACTGCAAGAAAGACATTGAGGCCCTGGAACGCGTTCAGAGGAGGGCTACGAAGCTGGTGAGGGGTCTGGAGCACAGGCCTTATGAGGAGCGGCTGAGGGAGCTGGGATTGTTCAGCCTGGAGAAGAGGAGGCTCAGGGGAGACCTTATTGCTCTCTATAACTTCCTGAAGGGAGGTTGTAGTGAGCTAGGGGTCGGCCTTTTCTCTCGTGTAGACAGTGATAGAACTAGAGGCAATGGTTTCAAATTGCGCCAGGGGAGATTCAGGCTGGACATTAGGAAATATTACTTCTCGGGAAGGGTAGTCAGGCACTGGAATGCACTGCCCAGGGAGGTGGTGGAGTCACCTACCATGGGGGTGTTCAAGAAATGTCTGGATGTTGTGTTGAGGGATATGATTTAGTTGGGAAGTATTGGATATGGTTGGACTGGATGATCTTCTAGGTCTTTTCCAACCTTGTGATTCTGTGATTCATGTTATTTCCCATATTTATTTGTAGAACACACTTAACATACCAGCCCACAAGGAAGCAAAACTTTTCATGTCAATAGTTTCCTCATCACCATTTCATAAAAGGTACAATATTTTTAATGTTTACTCCCCCCACCATAAAAATAACTATGCAGTAAGCAAAGGAGTAGCACCTGCAAGGCTCAGAGGAACACAGGTTGTGGGACCTCCTGTATCAACTAAATAAAACTGTTTAAAATAAAGTATTTTTAATGTTAATTTCACATACAAAATACCTACTCTTCTACTACAAAATGTACACCTAACCTCTTACTTCTCCCTTTGGAAGCCGTGCCCATCAGTGAGAGGCTACTCTTAAGCATATTAAGCTTTAGCATATTAAGACAGACATTCACAGACTCTTCTCCAATTTTGTTTTATTTTGACTGGAAGAGTAGCCAGCTTTTGCCTTGAATTATTTACTGTATGACCTCAAAATAAATCCTATAATAGGGAAAAAAAAAAAAAAAAGGAAAAAAGATTGAAAACCCACTTATTCACTCTCTGTTTAGTACCATATGTACGTGTAGAGGTAATGCTTAAGGATAGCTAACACAAAAAATGCACTGAAATAAAGAAAGAATACATAACAAACTAAAAATTGTTAAGTAAGAATTATCAGCAGATTAACAGTAATCTCACAGGCAAACTTTTAGTTTCCTTGCCTTTAAACAAAGCTTAAGAAAATAAAGAATACCTACTCGTGTCTGCCTGGCTGCCCACGCTGATGTATCTGTCATTTCCAGGAAGGGCTGTTTGATAGTAAGTTGCCTCCTCTAGCTGGGGAACCTTGGCATTCTTTGCAGTGAGGAAAGCCACAGCCAACTCCAGATTACCATTGCTGTCCTTTAAGCATCAAAAAAACCCAGGAAATTATAGTCTCTCCACTCTTTTTTTTATTTTTCTTAACAACAAAAGAACTTTACAAACAACTTACAAGATCAATGATACA
Source organism: Syrrhaptes paradoxus (assembly GCA_013400615.1). Taxonomy (NCBI): domain Eukaryota; kingdom Metazoa; phylum Chordata; class Aves; order Pterocliformes; family Pteroclidae; genus Syrrhaptes; species Syrrhaptes paradoxus. The sequence continues at coordinate 63,175 of VZTO01021082.1, forward strand.
TTGCACTTTCAGGTGAAATACTGATTAGAAAAAAGCATTTTCAAACATTTTTAAGGCCAGAAATACTGGCTTCTCATCAGCAGTTGTACATACGACTTATGTTGAATCTGAAGCAACAACTATATGTATGATTTAAATTCACTAAATCCCCATTTACCATGTATAAAAGGCTAAAAAGCTCTGTTTGAGAGAGACATGGGTTTGGTTTTTTAAAATACATATATTTGGGGGGAAATAGGACACAGAGAAACCTGCCATTCTTTACTTGACAGTTGACCAGCTGTACGAGCACCAAGGTATCTCAAAACACTTTAGCCAAAGGTTAAAGGCAAGTCATACCGTTCTTGCCTTTCCATTTTTGAACACCAGATTAACTTTTATGTCAGTATCAACACAGATCAAAATTCTTTCTAAAGTGAACAAGCTTTTTTCCCTGAAATAAATCTAAAAAGTATTCAAGCTGGGTATAAAAGGGAAGGAAGGGAAAACGAGAGTAAGAGAGGTTAGGGTTCGTGGCTCTCACAGGCAGTTAAGATGTATATATTCGGCTAAAAGTCAAACACATCCATCTTACCTTCAGTGCCTGTTGTAGTACCTGAACGTCATTGATACCAGTGATCTCCCTCAGCTGATTTAAAAATGTTTGCTGGTGCTAAAAAGAAAAACAGATTATCAAAATAAGATAAGAGCCAAATAATAGCAAAACTAGTTACTTACAAGAATATGCTTCTCTACAAACATTAGAAGTATCTCCAAACAAGCTTTTTGCACCACAACAGGGTGGAGCCTTCGTTATTCAAGTTTGTCTTAGTTTCTGCAGCTTGGGCACTTTTAATTCCCAAAGGTAATGTTTTTGTTTGGTTGGATTTAGGTTTTGGTGTTCTGATGATGAGCTAGCTTACGCAACACTGGTTGCAGGAGCCTATATAAAGCCAGAACTGGCCCTCCTAAACAAAAAGAAAAACCTCCATCACTTGATCTTCAAAGGCAGTAGAAGAAATAGTTGACTGAACTCACATCAAAACCAATTCCTTCAACTCCCAATTCTTCTCAATCCCACTATTTCCTTAACAGACACAATCCTCATCCATTTCAACCTCAAAATTAAGAGATTAATCCTTAGTGATCATTTAGGTGGTTAAGGGAAGTACTATAAAAATACCCACACAAAAGAGAGTTTCTCAAGATCAAAGCAAAAGGCTAGGAATCCGTCTTAACCACCTTCCTAGACCAGCTGGATCCAACTCTCCAGATCACAGTATCAGTCAGCATCTATGACTGAGTTTCAAGTAACACTTGAAGTTAGAAAAGAGGTTCTGGGTCTCTTAAATATTCAACTCATGAATTTTGAGGCTTTTTTTAAAAATAAAAACGTGGTCCCACTCCTGTTTAAAGCCAACAGACAATTCCCCCTGCTCATGCTCACATATCACATCACAGAAGCAAAAAGCAGGCTCTAGGCTGGAACAATCCTTGGACCTCCAGTTAACCATTAAAACCATGAAAACACCAAGAACTGACTGCTGTTCCATTCTAACAAATTAGTTTCTTCCTTTGGGAGATGGGAAAAGGAGAAAAGCTTGGTGGTATTTGCAAGTAGTTTTTCTTTTTTATTGTTTGCCCACCACATCCTGAATTCAAAACAATAATTTCATCTATAAAGGAGAAGATTTTGTAAAGTACAGGGTTTTGTTTGCTAGACAAAAAACATATTTCCTATCAGTGACAAATAAACATTCTCATGTCACACTCCAAATTAAACTAAAAAAAAACAAGTATAATTTTCGTGTGGCTATTTCTAAAATACTTTTCTTTAAAACTAATTATTTGGAACCAAATATTCAAATAACTTTATTCTCTTCTTATCACAGCTTTATATAGAGGAGAAAATTAAGAGCTGCATGAATGCTGAATTCTCCAGTGGAAATTAACCTGCCAGCACTACTTCATGCCCTAATAAATTGAAATAGAGGGCATATAGTTCAGGATGTTTATGAATTACATATACAATCTTGCCTTCATTTATGATCCTAAGGGACACTGCTAACAACCCAATTTGCCTTTTTTTTTTTTCTTTTCTTTTTAAAAACTCTGCTATTGGCACAAGTGAAGTGATGCAGGAAAACAAACTCCCACTCTATCCTCATCCCTGACACCCTCATTTGTTTATTCTGTGCATTTCATAGCACTGTACAAAGGCAGGACTTGTTTCCCTTATAAAGCTGGTTTCCTGCCCCTGGGTCAAGCAAGAAGTAAAGAAAAGAAATAGAGTATTTAGGAAAAAACAATTACAACAGCATTAAAATTGGCAGGAGCAATTCAAGGGCAATGAGTGGCAGCAAAATGGATTTCTTTTTGTATTTGCTACCAACATGGTTAATAAAATTGAAAATAGTTTCACTATAAATTACATAAATATGTTTTAACTTGTTCTGGTATCTTCCACAATACATACAATGCTTGGAAAGGCTGACTGGAGGATAATCATTGTTCACAGAGATTGGGAAAAGACAGAAGAGACATAGTTTACCAACAAACAATCTCTTAGCAGTTCAAAATATTGGCTGTTAATTTATGAGCACAGCTGCGGCTTATAAACCTAGACATCTGCAGTTTATATCCAGATTTCAGTATTCTGGTGTAAAGCTGTGGTTCAAGGCCCTTTTCCCAAGGATATGCATATTCAACAGATCAGAACCCAACCCAGCGATGTTCCTTTCTAATCAAGAGATTACTTAAGTACCTAAATATACTTTAAGGCCAAGAGTTTACAGCACTCAGCTCCAAAATTTCTAACTGGTAATTAAGTGAACACCACAGAGAATCCATAAGCATCCTAGCTACAAGTGATAGAAATTAAGAGGAAAATTAACAGTTATCCTGAACACCTCAAATGGAGATAAACTGCTTTGCAGCCACAAACACCTGATGTCACTGCTTTTTTAGGTAAACGCGGACAAACTGCCATTAATCTCCGAGTTATTTCAAATCACACGGAAGTTAAAGAATGATGATACACTTTGCTTCTTAGAAGGATGAGGAAAAAGATAAAAACAAAGCAACAAAAAAAAGTATTATTTGTTTCCACCTGATTAATACCTTAATACCATAATTGTGTTCTCTTAATACCTGCTAACAGACTAACAAGTCTTTGGAAACAATTCTGAAACTGCATAAAGCAACTAAAAACTCGTTAATGTGGTGTTAGACTGTCCGCTTCTCTGCCATGCATTGACTGCTCTCCCCTCATCCCCTCAAATCTTACATAACCACACCATCTTTATTTTGAACAGACCTTTCTTGCAACTGCATGTTTAACTCTGCCTTTTTTCTCCTTTACTGTTATACTGACAATAAGTTATCACCCATGATGTGTGACCAGTGTAAAAAGGAACAGAATCACATTTATTAACACAGTTTCATAGAATCACAGAATGGTTTGGCTTGGGAGGGACCTTAAAGACCACCTAGTTCCAACCCCCCTGCCATGGGCAGGGAAACCTCCCACTAGACCAGGTTGCTCAAAGCCTCATCCAGCCTGGCCTTGAACACCTCCAGGGGTAGAGCCTCTTTCAGCTTAAAACCATTACCCCTCATCCTATCACTACACTCCCTGTTGAAGAATGCCTCCCTATCTCTCCTGTAGGCTCTCTTGAAGTACTGGAAGGCTGCTGGAAGGTTTCCCTGGAGCCTTCTCTTCTCCAGGTGAACAACCCCAACTCTCTTGGCCTGTCCTCATATGGGAGGGGAGGTTCTCCAGCGCTCTGATCATTTTTGTGCCTCCTCTAGACTCACTCCAACAGGTTCACATCTTTCCTGTTACTCCGCCTGATCACATCTGCCCTAAAAGCTTTACTCTTCCTAGAGCTTGGGCCATCTTGAGTTGAAGTGACTGTAGCATACAGACCCTCAAATGTCTAAACTCTAATGGAGATATTCTAAACAATTATGACCATAATTCATTCAAAGGCTTACCAAAAATACCTCAAAAAGCTCACACTATGCTAAAGCCAAGCTAGAAAGCGAAGCAAATGGCCTATAAGTATTTACAAATGTCTGAAGCATCACTAATGTACATTCATTAAATCAGGTCAGAAGGGAAATTCAGAATACAACTAGCTTTCCTAACATAAAAAAAAAGCTGTTTCCTTTTATCAACAAGGCCCTTCCTTGATTTTTTCCAACCTTGCATTAGTAGATGCTCAAATTCTTAATTACAATTCACGTCAGTTTAATAAGCAACCCCCCTCTTAAAATGCAGATCCAAAGAGAATATTCCAACAGAACCAGGCACAGCTAAAAAGAAACCACTTCAGTTCTTGCAGAGCTTATTTCCTTGTACCCACTTCTGTTTGCCATCCTTTCCTCAAATGTACAAGACAGATTCCATAGCTTATCTATAACAAAGTTCTTCCAGTTTAGTAAGTCAATACTTCATGTATTCATCTGAAGTGTACACACACCACCAAATGTGTTACATTATACACGAGCACATACATATAACACATATACACACATCATCCATGTAGCTCGAATTGCATTTGACTCAACTGTAAAAAGGCTCTGGTCTATGACACCAGACTCTGCTGGTACGAGTGCTGCAGGACAACCCAAATCCCTGGCCAGGCAAAGGAGATGGTCTGCTGATTGTACAGCTGCCCAGAGATCCAGCTGCTCACACCCTTCAGTCCCATCACATCACGTAGCAATCGGTTCCCCAGGGCTTTCATGAATGAGCTACTCCCAGCCTTCTCCCTTCCTCTGGCTCTCTGAGGTATGTGGTATGTATCTTCAGGCTTTCAGCTCTTGGAAGATTTTAACTAACAGGAAATTCTCCCATTTTGCTGGGTGGAAGCCAAATTTGTATATTAGGAATGTATGCCCTTATTTCCAATTCTTTCCTTTTTCAGACATCCCTCCCTTCCTCTGAGGAAATGCCCAATTAAGATTATCTGGTTTATAACCTTACACAATAGCACGTTCAGTAGCTGTGCCAGCGCTAGCAAAGCAGAAAAGGATCTACACCATTATCTGCTTAGGGAGATACTGTGCCCAAATTAGTTCCACAACAGTACAGTAAACTCTGATAACTTATCAAAATCAGAGCAAAAAACAAAATTACACAAATGCTTTTGGACAAGGTAAATCTCCTAAATTGACTAATTCTGAATTATACTGTAGATAAATTTGAGGAAAAAAATTAGCCACCTTTTGACCTTTTTATTTTCTCATCTCTGTAGCCTCTGAAGAAAAACATGCAAACTTTGGCTTTATTCATGGCAACATCCAAATATATTTATTTGCAATGCAAGCACTTTCAAACTTAGAAGATAAAACAACCCTCTTGAGTTTCTAAGTCGTATGTTTAGTAATAAATGAGACAATCCAACCATTACCAGAGAAAACAGGGCCTACTGCTTCACTACGCAGTTCATTTAAATAGTGCATAATGAAAATGAACTATGGGAATCCCTTCCTTCTCAAGGGATATTTGTACTAGAGACAAAAAGAAAGAAGGGAAAAAAAACAAATGCTGAGAACAGCATTTCTTGACTCAGTCTCCCCACACAAAACCCACTCTACTTTCTGGTGCAACACCAATTTATAAGAGCTACTTGTTGGAGGAAAACCTGAATTACATTGCACAAAATTGTTTATATTAAAGACAATTCTAACGTAACCCAGTTGCAGAGAACCTGTTAATGGTACTGTTTTCAGAGAAGTAGCTAATAAGCTGGTTTCCTCATATGATGTTGCTGTAACAAGAACATTGAGAGATTAGTAGAACATAGTCCTCTATAAAAAGGCTTTAAGTTTCTGCTACAAACAAATGAACAAAAAATAGTTAACATACAAAGGACAAGCACACTAAAGACCCTGAATTACCACTACTGTGAATATAATTTTCTGCCACATTAATCATATTTCCCAGTTACCCAGGAACATTTAAAAGGCCCACACACACTGATGAGCATTATGGCTTCCAGCAATACAGATACATTAACCATCTTTTAAATAAGCTGTTGGGCAAGTTCCAACTAGGCAAATAAAAACTAACTCCTTCCATGAAGATACTAAGTTGAAACACAGGGAAAACACACATTCAACACTAGAAGGCTTTGTTGCATGTCTTTGCTGTTACCATCTCTGTCCTCAAGATTTTCTTCTGTGTGTGTGTGCAGAATAAACATGCATATATAGAAGCAGGTGTACATATTTTTAAAGTAGTATTTTGCTAGTGCAGAGACCAAGTTTAATCTCTGTACTGAATTTAAGGGGTTCATTCTTACAGTACCTCCTAAAGCACAGTAGAATTAGGTTCCCTTGCCTGGTTTCCGCTGTGTTTCCTTTTGTTCAGTTATGAAAAGAGAAACCCCTTACATGACATTGCATCCTCTAAGAAAGTAGGTGAAGACATATTTTTATACACACACAAATGTGAAATGAACATCAGCTTTGGCTTAGACAAAATCACCTGTGGAGAGCAAAAGACATGCACAGAGATCACTGGTTTTCAGCTGGGGACTTCTCTGCGCAGACTGCCAAGATCTGCCATTTACTGCAGCAGATAATTATCCATCTGCAACTGGACTGACAGCAAACTTATTTCAAGGAAGCAAAGGACACATTGTATAGCAGTAACTTTTGGTCAACCACAACCTGGACCAAATAAAAGTTTCACAGGAAAGCACTTGAGTGCATTACTTATGTCCATACAGTCCTCCCTGAAAAATTAAAGGAAGAATCCTACTTAAACATAGCATTATAACCTATATTCATCATAAGACAACACTAAGAACACTCTCACCACATTTCTACGGCTTCTGTGAACAAAGCCATACTACTTCAACTGAAAATGCTTCAACAAGTGACTTTTTTTGATTAATTTCAACATTTGACATTAAGGGTCCTACACAATACAAGAGCATGCATTCATGTAAACACTCACTATTCTGAGCCTCATATGTGGCCTAAAAAAAAAAAGTAGTCTCATTTATTCTCAACATTGAATTAAAATAAATTTAAGTATTATATCTAATATTTAAACTTTTTGAAACGAGATTTTAAAAGAGAGGTTTGAGGCATTGGTTTGTATAGGGCAAACCCACCTCAGGCAGTTACATACATTTACCAAACAACAGAAGTTAAATGTGAGCCAAATCATCACCTACATGGGGAATACTCTTGCAAGGAGCAGAAAACCCTCTCAATTCATGGGGGGAAAGTCTGTGACCTTCCAAACTATTACACCCATATGCAGGAGAAGTGGCTTCACACCCTTTCTTCTACATTCACGCGGACAGCACAGGGAAGGAATGAGACCCTAAAGCCAGATTTCTTACACAGCTCAGGGGGAAAAGTGAAAAGCAAGGGAGAAGCATCACCTTATTACTATACAGGTCTTACACAAATTTGGGGTTGCTAAAGAACTGGACTAATAATGCAGCTGAAAGAGGTATCACCAAGTACATACATACAATAACATGGAGAGCATTCAGAAACCAACAGAAACATACTTCCTTGAATATGTTTAGTGGATTTTGTCTCATTTCCCTCAGGCCACAGAAGTACTGAGATCCAGACCTGGACTCCAACTAGATAACCCTGCAGGTCTATAGCCTGGATTACAACTAATCATGCTCAGTCTGCATTATCAATAGATTAAATTCTACTCAGTGAAAAAGAAGCAAAACAAAACCAACAACAATAAAGGAGGAAACAGTGGCTGAAGGCAGTATGAGTAGTCATTATAAAGGTAAAACAAGAATAAACACTAGGAAAGAAGCAAAGCCATTCAAACTAACTTAAAGAACATGATAACAAATGGTGTGATCTAACACAATAGAAGTGTGAACTGGCTCAAAAATCTTGTCATTTCCATCAAAGCAACATGGTTTAAAACAAAACCTCCAAACCCAAAAAGGAACAAACAGCAGAAACATAACTGAAGTTTTGTTTTAAAATTAGTCTATGAACTGATTTATGAATGTTGTCACGTGAATGAAGCAGCATGTGAAGAATTGCTTAGTCCCACATTTCTAGCTCTTGCTGGTAACTATTCCTAAACAAGGCTCAGTGACAGGCTTATAACTAGGAATGGATAGTGGCCTTAGTACTTACTGGAAATATAAAAGGTAAAATTATTTAGAGTTTTGAGGTCTGTGTGCTTTAAGCTACCATCATGATTTCTCACACCCTGCTCAGCACAATAGAGAGCACATCTCAATAGAACAATGTCAAGCTAGGTCTTTTATCTCATCGCTCTGCTGTTACCAGAGTAATGACAACAGCTCTAAAACTTAATTAACTAACGTAAAACCAATGAGATCTTTAGTCTCATTTAACTAAATGTACGTTAAACTTCAGGTTGTGTTCACTGGAAGGGCCATGGGAAAGTTTGCTTCATAAAAATCACTTTGACTCTTACACACTCAAATTACTGTGATAGCAATCAGCAAAAATATCTCTACTCGGATCCAAATCTGATGAGTGATTAGTTACTGGTGGCAGCAGGGTGTCTTTCAAAGCACCAGCACACTTTATCTGTAACCTACATAAACAATTCAGAAGGATTCCTCTAAGAGCCCACCCATGGACAACAGCTGGGCAGTGCCACACCCCATGGCATGCTCCAGACTCAGTCCACACCCCAGTCTCACATCAATGTGTTTGGACCCCAACATCAAGAGAGCTGCCAACAGCACAGACAAGCCACCACAAATTAAAACCAGTGGGCTCAATGATAGGTGACATTATACAGATAGAGAAAGAGGCTGGAAGACTATAGATATACAGCTAACTATGTGTGTATACAAAAACCAAACACACATATATACACGCGTCTTTTCCAATCACTCCTGGCTACTTTCTGTTGTAAAAGTTTCCTTCTTCATTTCTTTTCTTCTGTTATTAGACATTTGCCATCATGCCTAAACATTAAATTTTATAGTGTCTGCCCAGGTAGTTATCACCAAGACACAGGCTTTCTCCTCACAGGAAAGACTATTGCCCAGGGTATCATAATTTTACTGTAGTAGCTATTAAAAATGTTCTTCTAAACAATTCATGAAATGTTGTCTTTCTGAGGTCTAAAACAATACTGCAAAGATCCACATTTTAACTTCCACTTCGAAATATTTTCCTTTGCATCCCAATCATATTTTAACCCACCACACCAAACATAAGCTTTTCTGGCTCAGATTTGAGGCTCTTAACAGCCCCTTCATCATCCATTTATTTTCTGTCACTGAAAGGCTAAGTCCTACCTCTCAACTCAGAGGGGACTCCTATTAGCCCATTCAAGTGTTCAGCTTTTTATGTTTTGGTTGGTTGTTTCCCAACTAGCCATCATGATAATCTCACCCTGCTCTGCACAATACGAAAGAGCTCCCAAGAAAACATTGTCAAGCTAGTTTGTTAGTTCTTCTTGCTCTTCTATTACGAAAATGAGGACAACAACCCTAGGAGCAAACAAACTAACTCTGGAAGCTGCAAGTGTCCTCAAATTGGTGGGATCCCAGTCTATGCAATACTTGCAAACAATAAAGTTTAAAGAAGCCGCCAGACCACAAGCTGTTCCTAACGAGTCAGCTGTCCTCCCAGGCTGTAGCTCCTGCCAGCACCAGCCAGCCTAGGCTGGTGTTGCCAGATGCCACTCGTTCAGGCCACGAGCCACTCCTCCCTTTGAACCAGCACTGCCACTTGCCTGAACCTCTAGCAAGCCAGTCTGGGCTCTCCATAAACCATCAGAAAGCCACCTTTCCCTTTTAATTAATTTCCTGCTGACTTAGTGAGAGACAGAGGTGGGACAAGGGTGAGGACAAGACCAAGGCTGCGCCTATTTCCACTCGATTAACTGTTGTGGAACAGCAGCCTTATGAGATTGAATTGTTTCTCTGTCTTTATTTTAATCTTATTTTTATCAAGTCAGAGAATCTGAGGGGAAAAACAGCCTCCCACAGACCTCATCCTACTTAGGCATTATCGCAGAAAACTTACTCCAACAAGAGGTGAATATAAAATTCATACAGCAGCAGGGATCTGATGCTCCCAGTGTGCCTCAGTGGTCAAAGCTGCACACCACGCAAGTGAATGCACACACCCAGGCCCACTCCTGCATGGGCTGAGATCACGGGCTCTGCTCTCTGCTCCCTGGTTTAGGTGTTCACATTCAGAAAGATCTGATTTACTGCAACTGCTAATGGCACAAGTATCAAAAATCAAACTTCACCTCAAACAACTCTGCTATCTGCCCTCAGTAAGCAATGCCAGAGAAGATTTCACAAATTAAACAATTTTTCCACACAAAATTCAGAATAGTACAGCTTGGAAATCCTAAACAAAAGTTAGATCACACTTTTTAAGACAGGTCTTCTTTACAAAGAGTCCGTGGTATTCAATAGCAGAGACACATTTAGGCAAAGAGCTCAGCTGTCTGGTTTGACTAGAGGAAAAAAAAAAAAAGCAACCTAACAGAAAGCCTTTCAATAAAGGCTTTTCCATTTAGTCCGTTTAAAAAAAATAAATTACTAACCTGATTTCCTCAAGAAACAGGCCTTGTGATCAGAGAGTGCGCACGTAGGCAAGCCTTCCCTCCTGCCTGTCAAGAGCAGCAGCCTCAGCAGCTGAGGTGCAACCCAGGGCTCCCTGCCACCCTCTGCAGCACCCCCTGCCTTTGGGGAGCCTGGTGGCTGCACCCAGCAGCTCAGCCAGCCAGCACACAGCTCCAAATAGCACTGCCTGCTGCTGCCCACTTCCCAGGCCAAAAAAAACATTACGTGAGATGGCACCCCGCTGCAGGGAGGTCTTCCAGAGGTGAACTCATCCTGCAGACTCAGTGGATCCCCCCACCCCAACTTTTAATCCGAGGTGCATTACAAGATTAAATTCCATCAGAAAAGTCAAGCACCATTATTTGCAGCATTCGGTAAAATTATTTAATAGCTTATCCTGCCCCCTACTAATCATTGAAAAAGAAAACCTGTGAAGAGACACACACTGTTAGCTTGAGAGGGAAAATGAATAAATAAACTCTGCAGAAGAGCAAGACTATAGAAAACATTAAGTCACCTAAAATCCAGGGCAGTATTTAACAGGTTGCCTGCAAGGTGATGGGTTTCTGACAGCAGTTCCAGCTTGTCCACCCAGGCAGCCTTTCCTAAGTCAAGTCAGGAAGGGGCTGGCACGTGCTGGGTCCCTGAGGAAAGGCCACTGTGACACCACCAACCATCGGCCTGTGAAGGTCAGTCAGCAAGCAGCTTTCATTTTTATTTAGGTAATAACCTTGACGGATGCAGATGACATTACAATTAAGATGAACCTCAAACACAGAGACACTATAGCATTTAAAGATGCATTGAGATTTGTACCAAGGATCAAGTATATAATCTTACTACTTCACAGTTAAAGAAATAGTAAATTCAGCAGTGCACTCCACACAAGGCAACTGAAATTTTCCAGGCCATTTTCTTTCAAGGGGAAAGACGACCTTGAGAATCTTTGGGTATTTTTTTTTTTTTAATGGACTTTGAACTACTTGATTTTGAAATGCACATTTGCCTCAGCTCCCACAGAAAGCTGAACATGTGATATTCTAATGTGAGGACATGGTCTCAAGAAACTTAGGACAACTTCGGTTTTTAACTGCTACTTGTTATAATTTAGGCCTACCAGTCTTCCCTGTCTCGGTGGTATTGTGGCAATACCATCAATAGCAGCTTTGTGCCATCCTTCATCACCTCACACCTTGCTGAAACTTCATAGGCTGACTTGAGTAAAAGGGTTATAAAAGACTCCTCTAAAAAGTTCACATTTTTGAAAAATCATTTGAATAAAGAATTTAAATTCTGTGCTGCCTTCCTAGCAGCAGCATTATACCAACACATTCCTCATCAAACAATTGAAACAATAAACTCTAATAGAAAAATTTTCAACCTTTTTCTACTCAGTAAGGTCACAAAGCAACAGAGTCCTCAGCATCTTTGCTGGGGAAAGCAGGCAGCCGCAAACTCCTTCCCCAGTCTGTAACAGCACAGCAGAGCCTGTGCACTGCACACACTCCCCAAGTCAGCAGTAGGAAGTAGGTGGCACATTTACCAGTTTTCTTTAAATCAGTCCCAGAAAAAGCCTCAAGGCAACATGCCAAGCTAGCAAAAGCTGGAAGTGGTGATGATGGGGAAATCTGTCCATCATTATCATCAATAAACCCAGAGGTTACCCTGCAGACTACACCCAAAAAAGCACCCCAGGCAACTTCAGGAAAGGGGACAATTATGGTCCAAGCCAGGGTTGTCACAAGAGATGCTCTATGGCTATCAGCACCAAGTCCCATAAAACACATGCAACACAAGAGGGAACTTTTAAAAAAGTTGCCAGTAAGATGTTACTTGTTTTTTTGATTTCCAAAAAAGTAAAGAAATACAGAGAGAAAGAGTTAATTCTAGTACCCCATTCAAATAAAAAAGTTAATTTAGTTAAAAAGTCTGATTGCTACCACCAAATTATTAAAAGGTTCTAACGTAAGATAAGAAAATTGTAGTGGGAAAGTCTCTACATGAAAAGAGCGTGGTCCTCAAACAACTAAGAAATTATAAGAGAGACAAGCAGAATTTGAAGAAAAGAAGCTGACAAATGGGAAAATAGCTAATACCAAGACGGGAAACAACTCTGCAATCTATCCAAAAGCTATTTAGTTTTTTTTAAAAACAAACAAAAAATATATTTACAAGCTTAAAAGTGTTCTCTCATATATTTCTCCCTGATTTTGTATTTAAAAAAAGATTGCAAAAATTAAAATCTGCAAAATACAGAAATATTTTCTCAGTCATAACATAAGATTTCTGGTATATGATGAATTACACATCAGGCCATTTATACCTATGCACTTTGGTAAATGTTAAAAAAAGTACATTCCCAACAGCTGTGGTCCCAGGAGAAATTTATTTTTCAAAGCAGCTACCTTTTAGAGGAATAAAATGAAATTGAACACAAGAGGAAAGTAGAGTAGGAGTCTCTTCTCACCATCTCCCTTCTGAAGAGAAAGAAGAATGCCACATGCCTGTGCTTATCAACCCTTTTCCAGCTGCTTACTTTAAAGCAACTCTCAAAGCATACACCTAAATGTAAATAAATACTATTTTCGACTCCTTTATATACACACCACGTTTGTTTTTTTTTTTTCTGGCTTAATCACAGTAAAAACACAGCTAAATTCAACTTCTCAAAATGACTTTTTTTTTTCAATTGAAATTTTATTGAAATTCATAAAGAGTAATTTTTGGGTTGAGAACAAGAATTGAAATTTTCAGTACAGGTATCTGACTTTTCCTATAGTCATACAGCTGTGAGAAGAACTGCTATCATAGAAACCACGTGCAAACTCAAGCCTAGCATTTACTATTCACCAAAAGTAACAAATGGCATTAAATATAGTTACACAATTCACATTTCAAAACTGTTACATCTCTGTCTCAGACCCCAATGTCAAGTGAACATCCTGTTTTAATTAAAGGGAGCCTTCCAGATTATGAAGTACAAGTGAAATGATGACATGTCAATAAGTAGGAAGGAGCCACAGAAGCATATAATGCCATTTTATCCCGTGCATGAATTTCCACAAATTCTGTCTAGAACAAGGTAAGATACAAGGGTCAATTAAATTGAAAACACTAATGCCTCTCTGAAAAGCTTTTATTAAACATATTATTCTTGTCTACATGTGCTTACTGTAAAGCTTCAAAATATGCTTTCAGCTGATGGCTAAAAAAAGCTTTAGTCAAGGATGTTATAAGCACAACCTGCATTTGCATAGCATCTAAACTTTGATAAGCTTGACTGTCACAAATTAGTTGATAACAGAAACATTTTAAAAGAAATCTTGTGCAGGTATAATTTTTTTCAACAAGAATCCACCAGTTAAAATAATTCAGAAGCCTACTATAAACAAAAACATCAAGTCAAAACTGTGCATCTCACAATAAAAAGTACTAGAATTTGCATAGGGATATTTCTGCTGCCTTAAAAAAAGCGGTTTACATTCACAAATCTGTGTCAGGGATGTTTCCAAAATTAATCTAGTTGCACTCCAGCCTTCAAGCTCTTCCACACTGCATGTTCTTTGAATTCCACCTGACATCTTTACTTCAGAGAGCTACATTAAAACTGTGGGCACTCAGTGGTTGCCACCTGTCACAATAGTGCCGTTTCTGCTTAAGTCCGATCATCAGGCAACATCATGTTTCAGGAAAACTCTTATGCTGATGGCTTTCAATGTGCTCCTGAATTTCACCCATTACAGTAAAGAAAAGCTAAAGAATGTAGCTAATGACATTTTCAAAAGAATGAAAACTGCAATACCTAACTGGAAAATAAAAAAAAAACAAACCACAAAACAAAACAGAAAAAAAAAAAGTGCCTTCTTAAATTTCAAGAGTCTACATCCAAATAGATTAAATATTTTCATTGTGCTTTTCAAATGCTTGGAATTAATGATGTTACTAAACACATGGAAAATCAGTCCACAATTAAATAGACAAGAACTCACAAAGCCTGCCACAGACAACTGACGTTATCACAGTGTCCTACTCAGGACATTCTGTGTCAATCTGTCCTTTACAGCATCTTAGGACTCGATTCTTTCTTAACAGCACTTCACAGGAATCTCAACATCGACTCAAAATGTTGACATGAGATGTTTCTCATTCACATTAAGCCTAAAACCACATATTCTGTACCACATTCCCCAGGAAAATTATAACACACTGAACTATGTAAAAACCACCCCTCTACTAGAGGATATAGCCCCGCAGCTATCAGCAGAAGGCAGCAAAACATCTCTGCCACTCCAGATCACAGACCAGTGTACTCATCCCGAATATCCAGGCAAGGAGGTGTAACACGCTGCAGCAAAGAGACAGACTTAGATTCCCTTTATTCACTTCTGGAAACTGAGACAGTAACATGGAGCAGAAAGGCGGTACAGACAGGATTGCTCAGAAACAAGTTTCATTAAAATTTTCTATTAATGGCCCATATAATGCTTAGTTAGCCTACTGCAAGTTTTTAAGTGCTAAAGAAATCTAGTGATAAAGAGATCTAGCCTGAAATACAATGAGAGCACATAAATTTTAATGCTGTAAGAAAGCAACATTTTAGATGGCACACACTACAGCTGCTCTTTCTACCTGCAAGTTTGGCTGAGGTGCATTGGCACAATACAGCTTATGACAACATTTATATTCAGCACAGCACCAATATAAGGTAACATTAAAAAAATCTGGCATGCACTGTTCAGAACCCTGTTGCCAAATTAAGAGTTACGAGTGTTCACAAAAAAAAGCAAGAGATGCCATTTGCCAGCTTGATGCAGGAAAAAGGAAAAAGTATTTCCTTTTACTTGGCACAGAGCCTGAGGCTGGTACATTATGCAAGGTATGCCCCCACTATCCTGTTCAGCAGAAAAGCATCTCTCCACTTCATCTCTACTTCAGCCTCACCACTCTAGATTACTTTCTCCCTTTTTTTATAGTAATAAAAAGATGAAGAATCATCACAAAAGTTTCAACTTTACATAGTTTTACATGTAACCAACTATTGTGATCCACAGTACTAGCTTTTCTCTATTAATTATACTTGACCACCCATTAACCAGAACTTTGCACACCTCACAGTCCCCAAGTGAACAGAAGGAGTTACCACCTCACCTACTGCACACTTTGCTCTCTAGCAGAAGTCACATGCGAGTTATACTAGTTTCACTGAACTTGGTTAAACTAACATTCACTCCAGTCAAATACCTCCTACTCTTGGCAGATACCAACTTCTTTAACAACACCCCAACTGATGAAGTGTAATCATTAGCTAAAAGAAGCAGTCTTCATTTCCTCACGGGGAAAAAAAAAAAAAAAAGACTGACGTCTACCCTGAATTCATAAAATCATTTAGAAATACATTGTCACAACAGCATCTCCTACATTACTCACCTAATACTCTGGCTTGCTGTTTGCATCGTGATGCTACCCCAGACACGATTCAACAGCCTCCTGGTGAGAAGCTGAATACTCTCAAATTACAGGTGTCTATCTGCTGACTAAAGACCATCACACTGGTAACTCAGTCACTGGGTTTTGATTTAATACTTCCATCTAAAAAAAAATTAAAGAATTAAAAAAAAAACCACCAAATGTAAAAAACCCCAACACACACAGAAATCTTTGTTCGGACTCAATGCAACCCTCCCCACCCTTACGTAAGCACAGTGGTCATCACAAGAGAACTAGAAAGTGAAAGTGCTCAGGATACTTTCATTTCCCAGAAAAGTTGCTCCCACACGTGTGGCTTTCCTACTCAGTGAAAACAGAAAAGACTTTCCTGTCTCGGTCCAAGTCCTGGCAACACACACATCCCCCTTCAGAATTTTAAGAGCTCTGTTCCATAATTAGTACAAGAACTCAATAACAAAAACAAACAAACAAACAAAACTCCAAACAAAACCAAAAGGCAGGCTTTTAAAGTAATTTATTCCTACATGAGAACATGTAAGTGAAGATGCTGCTCTTAAGTTTTTTGTTTACTTTTTATGCTAAGGAATATAAGGAATGTCATGTTTGGCTCTTAGCTTTTTCCAGATGATCAGCTAGAAATTGCAAATCAGCATCTTCACTACAGAAAGCAAAGAGCAATAAAATACAAAGGAACCCTCGAAGCACCCTTGAACATCTTGATAATCCCCCCCCCTCACTGGTATTGTCAGCAATGGCTGTAAGGGAGTGACTGGTGCAGCACCCCAAACAATTTCTGGCACAGGCAATGTGTGAGGGTTAGACACCTCCTTGCTAGTTCTGCAAAATTTTGTCCCAGACTGAAAAGGCAGCCTCCAAATTGGCTGGGGCATCAGGTTGATTTAACAACTCTGACACTGCACCAGTCTATAGCATTCCAGGTGTCCCTCCACCCGACCATTCACATCACTGAAGTTTTGGAGTCAGCTTCTCGCAAACCAAATAATTGGACTGTCAACACTTGGGTGTGTTCTTCAGACACGAAGAAGAGAAGACTTAGCCAAAACCTGAACAGAAACAATATCCTTCATTCATCTTCAGTTAGAGAAGTCCATGAACACCAACCAAATTCACAGGATTAAAGAGATGCTACTTTCTGCCTTAATGTATCTTTTCAGGCATGAGTGCAAGAAAAGCAACTGCTCAATTATCCTCCCACTTATCTTTACAAAGCACTTTTAAAAATGTTAAATATTTTTCTATTTTGAGACATGGGTAATTTGCTTTTTGACCTTTTCATAGGA
Source organism: Syrrhaptes paradoxus (assembly GCA_013400615.1). Lineage (NCBI taxonomy): Eukaryota > Metazoa > Chordata > Aves > Pterocliformes > Pteroclidae > Syrrhaptes > Syrrhaptes paradoxus. Next base: position 80,477 of record VZTO01021082.1, read on the forward strand.
ACTGATAAATTTTGTCATCTTTTGTAGCTGCTGCTCCTAGAAGCTCTAGATTTAGTTACCCTAAAAACATGATTTTTAGAAGTACTAAAGATATTTAAAAATAATATTACAAAAGTTTAATAGGAAAATGTACAAACCTTATTTTTGTATTCTGAAGCAGTATTTTTCTTTCAAGGTGCAGACCAAAATATATTTTAAGGCATCATTTCAGACAGATGTTAGTGATAGTACTATAGTTGTAAACTCCTTCCACCACAATCAAAATAAACACTGAACTTTTGTGAAAGATTTTCTAGAACGCAACAGGTATTAAAATGCTTTTAAAGGTTTCTGAAAGGTGGAGATTCATATCATATTGTACCAATTAAAAAATTCCAAGATTCAGCAGGATCATGTATCTACCAAAAGAAAAAAACAAAACCCAAAACCAAAAACCAAACCTAACCACACACAGCCCCTCCCATCAAAATCCATCAGAATATTCACAAAACAAAAAGGCATTCAGCATGCCAGTCTGACAAAATTCAAAATTACTTTGAATCACTGACCTAAGCACCTTCCTCCAGCTTTGAGAAAATACAATCAGGAGTCTACACAGAAGGTATAATAACTACAAGCAATAAAAACTTCTTTTACGAACTTTAAAAAAAAAATACATAACAAGATGTGCATATCTAAAAACATAACTCCATAGCGCTTCAAATAATTTTTGCAAATTACTTAGTAGTTGGTGGAAACACTTTCAGTAAACCAGTCTGGTTATTCTGCTCATCCTGGACAAAAGATGTAATAAAACTTTCAACAGCAGCAGTAGAGGGCTCAATCCCCCATATTCCAACCCACTGTGCAGGGAGCCCACCTGCCACAGTCCAAACACAGGCAGCCCGTTCATGAGGAGATATGTACCCCATACTCGTTACATGATGCAGGGTGCACTTCTCAGGTACAAGAGGACACCTGCACATTGGTGACGGGCAAGAGTGGCTCTGCCTGCATGATGAGGGCAGCAGCTTGCGACCTCTCAGATCCACCAGGCAAAAGGTCGGTCAGGAAACCCCAAACGCCACTGATCAAATCACAAAGATTTTAAAGGCTGTAACCTTGGAAGGTTACCACCTATCAAGATGCAAAAAGAAATGAGCACAACTCACAAAACACCTTCCTGGTGCACTAAGTCCTCAGTAGATATTCTTCACAATCACCTCCTGCCATTCAAAACTGCTTCAACATCCCTGTTTCAACTGCTGGAGACATACAACTGTATCATCTTTCGTATGGACAACTATCACAGTATTAAGAAGTTAGTGGCTATTGCTTTCAGGAAAGAAAAGCAGTCAGTATGATATTATTAGCTAAATCTTTCAATAATAAGTATATCAAATACAAGTGGAGCAGAAGCACACACATGAGCTAGTGTGACTTTCTCCTTACCACCCCAAAAAGAGCAAGGGAGAAGAAGTAGTTTCAGAACTTGCTTTAAGCCCTGGATTTTTTCAAGCGGTAAATATCATTAAAGGTTTGTGCTGCTTCTTTTTTTTAAAAAATGAGCTGACACACCTAACTTTATTCTACTATTCCTGTGATTACACTGCCAATATGCTGCTGAATCACAGGTCTGAAATAACAGTGGGTGTGGGAAACCAAAGGACAGATAAAACAGACTTTAAATCCATGTATCAACTAACACTCAGTCCCTCTCCAGAAGCAGCAGAACTTGATAATACACATTGCTGAGAGGCCAGCTAAGTGTCACCCTTTAAAACCCAGCTTGTTCAATCTGCTGTTCTGAGATGACCACCATGATAATTACAAGGTAGAGCCAAGACACTCATGAAACACGTATGACCTCTGCACATCATTTCTTCCAATTACTAGAAAATCACCCTTCACCCCAGCCCCTGTTGCTGAACCTGCTGTGCAAGGGACACTGGCTGAGGAAGGGTCTACGCAGCATGATGGGCAGCCTGGGACGGTGTTCCTCCAGGAGAAAAATCGACATGCACGTGCACCAGTGCAAGCTGCCCCCATGGCAGCAGTGCAGGACTGCCTGAAGCATGGCGAATCCTGCAGTACACATGTCTTAGCTCTTCAGCAGCAGAACACCTGACAAAAAGTATTTTACTGGACACAAATACAGATAGGGCAAAACCAGAAGCTACTTTTTTTAACTTCTCAGGCCATTTACCTTTACTCACATGCTTTAGTCTTTGTGTGTACATTACAAATAACCTATGGACACCTAATGACGTCAGAGAAGCACCACGGGCTGAGAGCAACGAGAGTAACGTGACTGATTATTAGCTTCAGGAGCTAAATTACACATTTTAAGTTGGAGTCCAGATGACCAGTAAACATGAAAGAAAAAGTTTCTTTTGACCCAATCCAAATGCTTTAACTACACAATAAACTAAAGATAGCTTCAGTGGGAAATGAGCTGTTTGTAGTTAGAGCATTTAATACAAACTTACATCTCCAAGTACCGCTGAAGTTTGACACATACTTCCTGTATGACAGTAAGAAAACATCTGATGAACAATGTTGGAAACCACAGTTCTGGATAAGGTATGCTGATGACTCAGGCCTCTCTTGGAAATTCAATATATTTCTGCCTGTACGTGGTTTCTTCACACTAACAGAAAACAATCACGGCGAACTTTGAGGTCTCCAGAACAAACTCTCGTTATTCATGGAGCATGGGATTTTCTTCTTTTGAGGGAAGACAATAAGGTAGTGGTATGGTAACCTCTCTACTTTTCAGCCCATTGTACCTTCACAATGTAAATAAGATGAAAAATGATAAAGTTTGTCATCCATTTAGTTATTCATTAGTCTCACTAAGCAACTAAATACTCACTTTGGAGACAAATCATATTTTTTGCTAAACATTCTCAAGATTGGCCTTCCCCTCCCCCAGCACGCAACTAGGGATACAGCAGGAGGAGTTTCAGATAATATAATAACCTAATCAACAGAAATAAAAATCACTGCCACAATAAAAAAATCTTGTGATTTTCTATAGTTTCTCTAGATACTTACACAAGTAATCATCACCCATAGATGCTGATTACAACTTTAGAACTACTGCTAATTTCATTTTTACTGCAGTATGGCTTACCAGGTGACCTACCACAATCAATCTCCAACCACTCTTTAAACTTATCTTCAATTTGAAACTAAACTAATCCTGAACTACTAACCTGCAAGCAGTAGCTCAGCTGAAAGCTGTTAACATTTCTTCTTTGGTATTATTGACAGAAAGCCCAAACAGGCAGCTCTGACCAGTGTCCACCAGTTATTATGCAACAGAGTATCTGATACAATAATCAAGGGACATTTAAGTAAACCATCAATAACAGGTTTTGTAAAACATAACCTTGTTCACGATAGGTGCATGGCACCAACAAATGAAGCTGTTAAACACAGAAGACACACACATAGCACAGGACCTAGCAGCAAAACTCCATGCTAGCCTGCTAGCACACCTCAATTTAAAACACTACTGACTGAGGAACGAAGAGATAAAATGAGTCCATTCAGCCCCTGCCTTCCTGCTGAAGCAACCAAAATCAGCGCTAACTGCTTCCAATTAGACAGCAGTCTTTGGCGAGACACGCCTCTCCCTCCAAATGAGCTTCTTGACTGTAAGTTGTAGCACTTTAACCAATTATACCTTAATCACCACATTCCCACTGTCCACTTGTAGGACTGGAGCCATTAAACTTCCACACTATACCACGGCAAATATACCTTTATCCTCTTATAAAAGCATCACATCATTAAAAAAAAAAAAAAATCAGGGAAGAGGAGGCAGTCACATCGCTAACCAGAACAGTTGCATTATCCAGCAACAGTTACCTTTAAAAAATAAAAAACAGTTTTAAAAGCACTACGATTTAATTTTAGGCTTCTTTCTCTCTTGCCAACGCAGCTCACTTCAAGCACAGAAGAGCCGTAGAAGCTGCACAGTAAAACACTCAGACACTGCCATTCACTTAACCTCACTGCACGATGTGTGTTGGTACGAGTCCCTGAACCCTCCACTTTTTCACTCCACAGAGACCGCGCCGCGGCCAGCCGTGTGTCACCCGCTGGAAATAGCGTTCACCTTTAGCAGGGACGGGGGCCGGCGCGGCGGGGTCACGCCGTGCATGTGCAGCATCTCCCTCCCCCCCTCCCGCCCCACGGCTCCCACCGGGGGCCCGGGCAGGACCTGCCGAGCCTCACCCACACGCTGCTCCCCGTCCCGCGGCTCTGCAAGTGCAACAGGCCCGCACGGGGCTGCCCGGGGAGCGGCGGGTCTCTCGGGGAAGGGCCCGGCCCGCAGAGGGAGGAGAGGGCTAACCCGGGGCCGGGGTGATGGCCGCCCCCTGCGACCCCCGGCGGCTTCGCGGTCTCCCCGGCCCCAGCGCGGGGCTCAAGCGGCGGGGGTAGGGAGAGGCCGCGGCGCGGGGAAGGGCGGGTCCCCCCTCGGCCGGGGGAAGCTTCCCACGGGCCCGGGAGGCGGCGGGGGGTTGGGGAGGTGCGCCCCCGTTGCAAGGGGGAAAAGTTGCCGGCGGGGCGGACGCAGGGTGCGGGGGCAGCCGCCGGGACGAAGCGCCTGAGGGAGGGAGGGGGGACCAGGCCCAGGCGAGGCCGGCGGGCAGGGACTCGGCGAGGGGCGCGCAGCCGGCTCCCAGGCCGGGCCCTGGCGCAGCGGGCGGGCCC
>VZTO01021082.1:85208-110680 GCA_013400615.1 Syrrhaptes paradoxus
CCCCGGGCTCGGCGGGCGGCGGCGGCGCCGTGCGGCAACGGTTGGGCCGGGCCCGGGCTGGGCAAGCGGAGCAGGAGGCGGTGGCGGAGAAGGGAGGGGGGGAAAGGAGGAGGAGGGGGAAAAGGAGGAGGAGGGGCGGGAGGGGGAGCCCGAGTTACCGTCAGGCGGGCGGGCTGCCGAGGCGGGCGGCCGCCATGGGGCAGCGCGCATCCGCTCAGGCCCCGCTGTCACTCCCAGCGCGGCCGCCCCTGCCACCGCCCAGCGTGCCCGGAACGCCGAGTGCGCCGGCAGCGCCGCCTTCGCCTCAGCCCGCACCGCCACCGCCCGGCAGCGGCTTCCCGGTGGCGCCGCCCCGCGCACCTGCCCCGGGCGGAGCACCCCGGTGGTGGGTGCTGCCGTGGCTGCCCGCTCGCTGGCCGCCGGCTCTGCTATGCCCCTTCCCCTCCGTATTTACACCGGCCGCCTCCATCTTGGCGGCGACGCCCGGCCCCGCGGGACAGCACCAGCCTGGCCTTAGCCCCAGGGGGAGCAGCCCGGCCCCGCCGAGCCCCTGGGCGCCCCAGGGAAGGATCCCGCGTCCTTTGGCGGGCGCCGGCTTCCCTCCGGCCCCCGCAGGGGCAGCCCCACCGAAGCGAAGTTTCCCCCGCTCCACAGCGGGCACCCGGGGGAGCCCCTCTCTGGCCACACAGGCGGAACCGGTAGCCCCGCGCTGCCGGGCGGGCGTGGGCCGGCTGCGGGCTGCTCCCGGGGCGGGGAAGGCGAGTGGGGCCTGCCCGGCAGTCAGCCCCGACCTGGCGGGTATGGGCCTGTTGGGGCTTCGAGAAGCGGCCGCTTTCCAGGGGTTTTGCAGGAAATTTCTGTCTGATTCCAGCGCTGGCCGCTCGTGTCGGCAACGAACCTTAGCACCAAGCGGCACTTAAAGTTGTAGATCTTCCCTCGCTAGCGAGGGTGAGCTGTGAGGTGATGGTGTTCAACGTTCAAATTAAACCTGAACGTCCTTAACTATTTCACAGCTGATTAAAGCGGGGGTGGGGAGCGGTTGTCACGCCGCGGCAACCCACAGTGAATTTGGGCACCGCAGCGAACTTAGGAAAGAGATTGTCCCTCTGTCCCTCCGCTCCGTGGAGTCAAGGAACAGGGGGGACAGGACTTAGCTCTGGGCATCAGCACAAGCAGGGGAAAGCCTGTCTCGGAAAGTCCCGGGTGCGCTGGGTCGTCCAAAATGCATTTGAACAGAAGCAGGTGAAGGGGCAGCAGAGGAACCCACCCCGCATTTTGGATGCCTGCACAATAAATGGTAACCGCGTCCTGGTTCGGTTTCACAAGCTGGTGAAGCTTGGGCTGTAGGAAAAGCTGAGGAGAGCAGCACCACTCTGATAGCCCCAAGTGCCGAAAAATCAAGAGCTGGGAGCCTAATGCAGCGAAATGACTTGTGACTGCTGCTCGTCTGTCGCACAGAGCCTTAGCATTCGCGACTCTGTAATTCCCCTCCTCACAGCAGAGTATGAGTCTTTTTAAAAATGAGATTATCAGGTAGTAATGTCACTGCAAGATCTTGGACTTCAAGTAAAACACCGATTTTTGCACAGCTCCTGACAGCCTGCAAACACTGCCTTTTTTCACTGCAGCTTCTCTGCAGGAAATGTTGCAATTCAATATTTCCTCTTCAAAGGTTTAATGCTCATAGATTATATATGTTTTAATGTTTTTGCATTCTATGCTGCGATATACAACGTGATTTTTAAAATTAATGCTCCCAACGAATCTATTGTGCAAAAGACAAGAAACTAGGCAGATAATATAATGAGATCAGAAATGGCTTGCAAAATACTTTTCTGAGGATAAGAGCAGAAATTATCTCTGTTCAAATTTATGGCTATGTGTAAGAAAGATAATCGTAGTAGTTTGAGGGTTTTAGGGTTTTTTTAAGAACTCCCTTCTGTTGCACTGCTGTGCCAGAGTGCTAGATTAATTTCTCTGTCCTTGTCTTCCAAGATATAGTCATGCTTTTCCTTATACAGTTTTACAGCTTCTTCTACGCCCTGTGTTTTTGACAAACTCTGCACTATTTGCATTCAGACAATTTTCATCAAAGCTATTCATTGTTTATATTTGAAAATATTTGCTTCAGTACAGCATTTAAAAAAATACATTTGTCTTGCAATATGTTTTTCAAGTCTTTTCTCCATTTCATTTAACTCAACGGAAAAGCTTCTCTGACAGATAGAATGTGTCAAAAAAGAAAGTGTTGGAAAGAAATTTAACTTTTTGTCCAATGCTCTTCAAATCAGGATAGGATGACAAAGTATCGTCTTCCATTACATTCCTTCCCTTCTTCCCTCCTCTTCCCAACAAAACTGTCACTTTTAAGGACTCCTCCCCTGCCTTGCTTTCTTTAAAATAAAAAAAGGCTGAGCAGTCCACTCCCAAGACAGGGATTTATCATTGAAATAATGACATAATCTGAGCCTCAGCCATGCAAATTAGGATTCTGTCATACATACGGTGTTGCTGGAAACCAGACAGAATGGGGCTTCATGTTCCATCTGTAGCACAAGTTCTATATGAACTACACTGAGCGCAAGACTGGAATTCATACCTCAGCAGAAAGCACTGATGATTTTGTCAGGGCCACAATTTAGAAAAAGCTTTTGACTTGATTATATTAGTATTCCTTAGTGTCTATAAACATTTTAAGGAACTATCATTTCAGAATAAATTTTAAAAAGCCAATAGCTTGCTTTCACCTCTCCTTCCTTTTGTGCCTTAAAATTGTGTTGACTGGAGCCCAGATGAATTTTGTGTGAACCTAGCAGAGAATTCAGCATAATAACTTAAAAGTCCAAAAGCTGCACTGGTACAGCACAAAAAGAACCATATAGGAGACTTGCTTTTTTCACTTATGTAATATCAGCTAATCTCCTACCTGTAACGTATTGTTTCTGAGACATGCTACCTTAACAAAGAGCCTATAGTCTTAAATTTCTGAGCTCCTGTTGCCAGTCTACAGTGATTATTTATCTGTCATGCTCCCAGAGCTTCAAGCATTTTCTTACTGGTATTATTGATGATACTAGTGCACAGAAAGAGAGGTGATGACATTTGCTTATGAGCCTCAAGAGCTGAAATTTATTTCTCTTTTTTTTATCCCTTCCTGTTGCTTATATTGGTGGTTACAACTTGGGCAATATACCTTAATGTACCTTTAAGGTCTTAAATAGTACAAGGCGTAGCTATACATATTTTCCTGGAAGTTTATAATATTTCCACTTAGTTACTCCTCACCTTTTAAAATATTACAGTGTTTGTTTGCTAAGCATGGCAATGCTTGCATAACCTCTGCCTCCAGCTGTTTGGTCCCTCGGCAACGTTAACCCTGTCTGCATGATCTCCTCACCAGCGGTGCTGAAGAAGAGATCCACCTGAAATACAACCACAGCGTGCCCTCCCCCCTGAACCAGTTGTTTTCTTCTGCTAGATCAGTTCCCCAAAATGGTTCACTGACTGGCCTTATGAACAGCTGTGCCAGCCCAAAAGAGAGAGTGACACAGGCTCAGCGATGATACCCGTTGAGCTTCATTTCACCTCTTTCTTAAATCAGTAAGTGATCACACCTTTCTGATGTGCAGACTGCCTGGTGGATGCAAACCGTGTTCCTGCTTGCTAGGCTCCTTGTCTTCCCATTTTTGTAAAGAGCAAACAAAACGCCAGCCAACCACAAAACACTTTAGCACGTTTCATTGTATACAAATATCATGTACAACAAGAAATAGCTTATTATTTCCCTCCATTTTCAATAGGTTTGTTTTTGTCTTTAATTAAAGTGCATCATTTATGTAGGGCTTTAATTATATTGTGGCTGCATTGGTTACAGCTGGGGAAGTACAAGTCAGGACTTCTTGGTTTTCTTTTCCCAAATGTGTAACCTGCTCTATTGGCCTTGAGAAAGCACTGCTTTAAAAAGTGCTGTAAAGGCTACAAATGTGCAGCTTCTGTAATTAACCCTAGAGAAGAGTTTCTCTGGATTTGCACTTGAAAAGCCCATTTTGGCCTTTTTGCTTTGCAGTAAATAGTTCAGCCACCTGAAACAAAATCACTGCCACTCAAGGAGCTTTTTAAGCATGACACCTTTCAAATCATAATTTGACAATTACTCTCTGTGTCACTGGTAACCATTCAAAGATTTCTTCTGTGCTTGCAAAATCTTATGTTGGCTGTTCCCCAAGGGAGCCAAACTAAAAACTAACCAAAGTTGTAACTCAGCAAAGAGGGAGATCTTTATCTGAAAGCTCTTCGAAAATCTAAAAGTAAAACTAAAATGATATGAATGTAGTTTTTGTTACTGCACAAACCACAGCTACATATTCCATGGTTTATATATCTTAAATTAAAGGTTCCTCACCTTCCAGTTGCTCCCTGACAGTAGATGCCAATTCATATACCTTCTAAAAGCCAGATGCTACATTCAAAATAAAAAATATGAGATTTACAGTACTGAGTCCATGTAACTGGAGCTGAATTCCACAGAAATTATGGATTCTCCGAGAACCTGGTTCAAGCGCCTTACATTTAACCTCAGCCATCTTCACATTTTATTTACTTTCTTGACCACACTTCCACATTGATCATATATTTCACACAGCTTTACTCAGAGGCAATAAGGTTTTTTCCTATGTGGCTGAAGGTAATTTAGAGCTCAGCAATGAGTACTAGGCTTCCAATAGGTATTACCCACCATTTACCAAACAGTAGAAAGTTTCAGAACTTTTCCTGAAAATACTTCTTTGTCATTGAAAAAGTAACTCATTTAAAGGAGCATGTTTCACAACAAATTACTATCTCTAATGAATTTCCTTTTAGCTAATATAATAATTAACACCCACCCACCCACCCATTTTAAACTTCACCTAACGATTCTTTCCAGTGTTTATTTTGAAACATTTAAAATTTTTAGCATCACAAGTGTGTAACACTCAGATATTCAAGATCTAAACAACTTATTTTGTTTTACAAAGTAACTAAGCTACTTCTGCAGAAAATTCAATTTTTTTCATTTTTACTTTGAGTATCTTTTTTCCTACAAAGGAAAAAGTCACATTTTTGTCTTCCTCTCATCTTCTCAGAAATTTCTTGCTTTCTGTTCAAGCTAATGCTCATTGACCATGATAACAGCCTATCATACCTCCTGGACAAGTTTCCCATGCATGCAGTCATGTACATACCTGCATTCTTGCTTAATTAAATAATGACAGACAATTGCTCCATTAGCCAATGACCTTACATCTGATGGTCTGTATGGATAAACAAGGTTGCTCTCCATTAGGATCCTGTAATCCGCAAATAAAACTAGAAGGCAAAGCTGACGTGACTAGTACCAAATCCACATTTTTTGCTTCTGTCATTTTTTGATGCTTGTCTAGACACTCATAATCTGCTACTAGAGAAATGAGAGGACCCAGACCACCAAAGTACATTATTTCACATAGGCTTCAGGTATTTCATTCTTAGGGTAATATCAACCCCCCTCAGCTAGTTACCTAAGCTCCCTGCCCTAGGCATGGAAGGAACCTGGATGCTGCAAGCTGGGATCTACAACATCCATCAACCGACAACTTGCTAAATTGCTGAAAGAGACACATGCCTAATACCCCACCCCTACTATGGACTGGGAAGCTACTTTTGAACAGGTGGGAAGCTGCTTTAAGTAAGGATTTATGTTTCACAACCGAAGCTTAATGATTCTTGCTTACGTCCAGCCACGCCACTTCCTTATTGCAGCATGGTCTACAGCCTCGTTGTTGTCTGGCTGCTCATCTGGAATGAGGGGAATGTTCACACCAAACCCCTGATAGTGCAGGAGGACATGGCACCCAAATCTTCCATCTCCTGGGAGAGTACTCTAAACACGAGGAGATTAAATAAAGAACAAACATCATTGCTGCCTCCCTCGCTGGCTGTATTTTTAAATGTAAGCACCCAAGGCTGCTGTGTGTCATGTTGATTCATTCCTGTCAGCGTGCTCAAAACATAAGCTATCAAGTGGTCTCAGGGAAGATGAACTGGGGATACCACTGCTTCCCTTTTAGGTAACGTTTCTAGGCACTCAGCCCTGGCAGGGTGGAAGCACACATACAAGAAGACAGCTTCCCCAGCACTTGGGAAACTTTACTGATGAAAATTTGTTTATCTAAAAATTTAGATGGCACTTTCCATTTTTCTGCTGCTTTCAGATCTCTATTTTCAGTCAACCCAGCTGTAGACAAGTAGCTTTCTATAGAACATGGTGGGCATTAGCAGAAGGTTTGTTGTATTCAGCCCTTAGAAACATTAAGGAAAGATTGAACAGTCCCTCACAAATGACTGTGGCCTCTATGGCAAGACTTGATTACAGAAAAAAAAAAAGAGGACAAGGCAGTGTGGCAGACCTTTAGGATTTTAATAGCATCAAGTTTTCATGCCGTCAGCACAGAGGTTTTTTCAAATTCATACTTCTCAGCCTGGATCACACAGAACTACTGAGTAATAGGTGTAGTAATTTCTTCAAAATAAACTGCATGCTTGCTTATTTCATATTGTCAGAGAGGTCTTCTCTCCTATACAACTGTGGGACCATGTGTCACTCATTTTCTTGAATAAATATCAGTTTGTTCTGAATTCTTTTGTAATTAAATTATATGTAAAAAATCAAGTAGATGCGAAACATTACTGACATACGTGCACGGTCAGGCTCATGCCATCTTGTATTTTTTACCTGTATGTAGAAAAGAATTCTTTGTAAGATATTTTTGTCAGAAAATAATATATTCTCCATGTTATTTCAGTGACCCATGGTGTTTGACCACATTTACTGACTGCAACAATAGCAATTTTGTAACTCAGAAGGGATCTGAGAAAACAAAAATTATTTACTTTCTCTTCTTGTCATGGTTTTAACCAACAAGCCTGCTTCATTCAAATTCTACAGAAGAATGCTGACAGTTGCAGGCCATTTCACCTGCCATATTTGACTTGTTTTATCTGAGCACAGTGTTCATTTGGGTGATTAAAAAGTTAATATTTTAATAATTAATTCTGGGGAGGTTACCCAGAAAGAAAAAGCAAGTTTTTAATAAAGAAAAAATGTCACTTTCAGACCTCCTTATTGCTATTAAGACACTCAGAGAAGTGTTGAGGGTAGTGTGTGGCTGTTGTCAGTGGGCACTCCAAGCACAGGTATAGGACAATTTCCAAATAAATATGCAACTATACTCTCTGTGTATTCACGTGAAGGACAATATTGGGCTCCAAGGGTACAGCTGGCACCGCAAAATCTGTCACTTTATATATTCTAATGAGATTTCCCATCCCACTTGTGCTGAGATGACCAACTGAAAGCAAAGTCATTCAATATGTGCAACATTTAAAGCTGATCTTGTCAACAGACTTCGCCATGACTCTTCTTCATCATGTTTGTGATATAAAAATGAAACCCACCTAATAGTAAAGTCAGCTTAGTGACCTCCACTACTACAGTATTAGGCATAGCAGACACAGAGCCTTTAAATGTTAAAACATGGACAGCTGGGGTGAAACATAAGACTTAAAGGGTGACACATTAGATAAACGGGAGCCTGATGAGATGAGATGGGGTCATAAATTGTGTTAGTCACACTGTTTGACAAATGATCTTCAGTGGCACTTGCTTCTTGATGGGGACTTTCATTGATGGTCTTTACTATTGCATTGGCAAAACTTTATTCAACTTGTTACACTAATACACATTTGGTACATGTTACCAAGGAAAACCATTCTTAGGGCAAGCTTTGGTGGCAGAAACTCAACATTTGTGCAGCAATAGGTGAGTGATACACTAGTTAGGACTCTGTGCTGCAGTTAAAGCAAAGGTTAATTTTGGAGAGTCCACGACTAAAATGGAGACAGGACTGAGGTGGTGACATCAGGTAGTGCTTCTGGGGAACTTGGATGCAGCAATCTCATCAGAAACATCATGTACCAATTGACAAGAGCTACTCTGAACAACAGTTCATGTATGTTTTACTGAGGCATGCTGCACATCCATATACTTAGCAATTTAAAACAAGCTCAACATAGTATCCCAGGGAATCAATGAAGCATGAAAAACTCCAAAGGCAAAAACCTAAGGGAATTATTTGTTATAAAAATGGACAAAATGAAGACAATAAAATAATCCAATACAAGAACAGGACAGAGACTGATTATCTAAGAATGGAGGCAGAGACAGATAAGAAGGTTTTTTAACAGTATCTGGTCAGCATTACAGGTAGATGAAGTCTCACACATTTAGTTTAGTGGTCCCTTTAGAAAATGAGGGCAGAGCTATTAATTCGGAGGGCTTGCTCTATTTTTGTTAACCAAGGCTGGGAGATGTTATGGCTAAACAGTATTAAGGGATGCCAAAATGTTAACTGTAGAAGGACATATTCAATACCAAGGAGGGACTATGAGGAAAAAAACATGGTATGAGGGCAACCAATGCCAGGTTGGGTGACTGGCGTGGAAAATTTGCAACAGGCAGCCTGGGAGGTGGCCACATCATGGTGTCTCCACTGCTCTCTGAGCCTTTGTAAACACACCTTCATGGCCTGCCAAAGAGAAGTCACGGTGCTCTACTGGAAATATGAGTTCTGTGCACGCAGTGACAGAACAAGACAAACAGGGCAAGAGACACAGAATTCCCTGTCCCACCAAATCTACATCCGTAATAAGGTCAGAAATTCAGGTAAACACATCTTACATGGTGTGGTGGGTTTTCTGTGTTGTTGTTTCTTTGTTTTCTTTCAGATATATGATAAAAGGGAATTCAAATTGTTTTCTGTTATAGGGGACTTTCTTCTCCACAGAGAAGACCCATAGATCAATGTCATATAGAAGTGTCTTTCTGTAAGGTTCTTTGGTTCAAAGGCTGTATCTATTAATTCACGCTATGACAAGAGTTTGGACCTTCACTAGAGGAATTCGGTGAAAATAAAACTTTGTATCTAGGAATCATACTTAAAGACCAGGTTGTACGGACTGTAGAGTCAATTTTGGTGCAAGCAGTCACAGATTTGAGGACCCATCTGGAAAGATCATGCATGAAGGCATCTGTTTTCTCTGAATCAATGTTGCTTCTTCTGATCCATCAGAATTTTCTTCTTAAAGCCTGCTACGCTTTTTAGAGTTACCTAAACTTGGATTCATAAACTATATGGCTCTACTGACAGGCACATGCCTAAAACTTTCACAGATGACCAGGAGAATTACTAAAGGCCATCTGAGACTCTCACCTGTCAAACTCCCCACTCCCCCTTCTCTCTGGGTGATGACCCAGCCCGCTCCTCTGCACAGCAGAGACTGAAGTGTTCTGCCTCTGACAAGGGCTAGTACTCATTTCCTTCCCAGCTGCTTACAATTGCAAATCTTTCAGAACTTAAGTATCTTCCCTTTTCTAGCCCTGCCAGACAGACACCCTTATGACAAAACAGGAAAAGACAAACTAAAGAAGTAGATGGTATCAAACCATCTATTATTACCACTTAGGAAGTTGCAACACCTTCTGGTTCTGATACAGCTATTACTGCAGCAGCATCAACGCATCAGATAGCCCTTTCATGGACTTTCTGGCAACTTTTAAAATGCAGGCAGTTAGAAGCTGGCTCATTGCACCAACTAGGTAAGGGAGCTTCGAGTTTCCAACCTATAAATTTCTATTCTCCTCCCCTCCTACAACACAGTTGCATTCTCAACCACAGTGCTGTGACTTCAGTTGAGCTCCCTGGAGAGGCTGTGTGAAGAACACATGTCCTGGCAAAGGAGCAGGCAGCAGATACTGACTGCTGCGGCTGGAAGTGCCCCATTTCCTCTGGGTCTGCAGCGAAGTGCTGCAGCCCAATGCCACAAGACCAGTTCTACTTATCAGGAAACACAGAAAAGAGGGTAACTGGGAGAAAACCCTAAGTATCAGAATTCTTACTTGTACAAAACTTACCACTCAGGTCTGAGTTTAAAGTGAGAAACTAATAAACTCTAGGTATAAACCAGCTTTGGTACCATCTGAGGCATCTAACTTCGGATTTCTTACCTTGCCATGATGAAAGCTGCCGCAAAACTACTGTCATGTTGCCACATATGGTGTTCATACTGGCAGTAATTCTACCTTCTCCTATAATGCCACTTTACTGTTTCAATGCTGACTAGTAGAAAGAATGCCGTTACTAGTACAAAATGAGAGAACAAGTCCCAACACTAAAGAATTCATTTTACTAGGACAGATTAAGTCAAGCTATTCCAGGATGGTATAGCTTGTTTGGAAAGACTTTTCTGAATGTGTGCATACATTATGTTGCCATTTAGGTGGCGCCACTCATTGCATAAAATTTACTTTGCATAATTACAGGCAGTTTTGCAAAATATTTATTTGTAATCTTCAGTGCTTGCATACCACATATCTTTTCTTTCAGTTGAGAATGTTTGCAATAGCCTCCTGTTGTAGTTATTTAAATGGGGCTAAGGATTCATTTCTGCAATACCATGGAAAAAAGCCTTTGGATACTCATGACAGAAGTGACTGCTGGCTTAAGACACTATTTATTTCTTCATCTTCTAGGCCCTCCACAATTCATTACTCCTTGCTTGCCAGGGGAAAACATCCCTGCAGAAAAGGAGCTGGCTGGGGCTGTGCATACATGCCTCAGATGCAAAGTCCGTCAATTTTCTTTAAAGCGCTGATGGAAGCTGGTTTGTGCTAAGACAGCAGGCTCTGTGCTGAGACATGTGCAGGTGTTGCACTCTGCCAGACCAGCTGCAGCAGGGACAGGACATCCAGGACAGCTGGAGGGGTTGTGCCTTGAACAATCTCAGTGCAATTTGCCAGGCTGTCCCTGTTCTCATCCCTGGGATGAAAGAGTGGGTAAACTGCCTTGTTCAAGGAATAAGCACAAGTGTTACACATAACAGCATACCTGCGCAATGGATGAAGTAAACCTGTAACTGCTCCCATTTCCAAGCAGGAGACTTCAGTGGGAAAAATCCAGTTCAATGAGTTCAGAGCATTTAGTTCACAACACCTTCAGGTTTGGTGGCCTTCTGCTGAGTCCAAGGTAGAGGTGAAACCTGTCCATGGTTACTGCAGACAGCTGAGAGTAAAAAAAGGCTTCTGAGTTTTGTGGTTCTGCATCAGAGCCACCAGCCGGGCTCATTAAAGACAGTGAGCATGTTTACAGAGCACAGAGAGGGCCAGGAACTACAGGCAGCACCGTGGCCTCAGGACAGCATGGTGCCAACGCTCGCTGGCTGGTGTGTGTGCCAGGAGAGGGACGGTACCACACTGCTCTAGCTAGGCTGCTGGTAGCTCCCTGCGAACTGCTCACAGCATGAAACATGGATACCCCAGCCTTGTGGGCTTCAAGGGAAGCCACAGTAAGTTTGCTAGCTCATATGAGATGCCAGGAAGGAAGATAAGCACACAGAGAACACATCAAATGGGGTATATGTAGGGGGATTAGTAGGGTGAGAGACATAACAGAGACAGAAAATTATGAACTAACACACCACATGTCATTTTAGGATTCAGCAAGACTTTCATGTTCAGATTCACATTTTGTAGGCATTTCTATCTCCCTTTTCATTAGATGCCAAAAATCTTAATAATTTTTTCCATGTTTTGTTCCCCATTTCCTTTTCCCCCATGCATTGTTTCTTCCCATTTTCTGAGTATTTCTAAAATTCAATTTCACAAAAAGTAATTTTTCACATGTATCAGGTTGTAAAATATAGGAGCCAATGGTTGGTCACTCTCACAGATGTAAAGATAGATCTAAAATTGAAGTAAAAATGTTGAGTGGCTGAATTTTTTTCATGTACAGACAAATCTGATTATAAAACTAGAAAGAATTGTTCTGCTGCCCTTCCTGGATGCACAGTTTAATTAATACTGGATATATTTAGTTTCCAGAGTGCCTCTCCCACACACAAAAGCCAAGGTAAAATAGGAATATTCAGTTGCTATATAATGGGAAGATATTTATAAACAACAAAGCTACATTCAGCAAAACATTGTTCATTCAGATGGATGAGTTGAAAGATGTAATTAAGTCTAACTTTAATGTGAACTTGTACACGTATGATTAAGAACCCATACAAATAGCCAAATTAGTTTTTTTACTTGACTATGCAGAGTTTGCAACCTGATTGTTTTGGTAGACCTCACAGGCCTGGTTTAACTAGTCTGTTAGCTGTACAACTCCTTGTCTCACAACAACTTTGCATGGTGCAGAAGGGAGGTGATGTCTGCATTCTTTTATATGACTAAGTTACTCTGCCATGAACCTAGTGTATACAAATTAAGATGAAGGACAAGATTCTTCATTCCACCCACGAGAAGGAGTAACTCATTTGAACAGAGAAATATTTCAGACATAGCTTGAAGGGCATTTTGAACTAGCACAGACACGTTCATTTGGTGACAAACACTCCTCTAAGGTCTACACACTCCTACGTGCTCTCCTGCATAGGAGAACCATAGCTAACTAATTTGGCAGACTGAATTTCTTCTTCAGCTTACAAAGTAATGGGAAATGCATGGATGTGACACAAAAAAAATCTGCTTTTACAGGAAATAGATCAAAATCCCTGGAGAAAACAGAGATCACTAGCTGGTTGTTAGATTCAGTGGTTGTTACATTCAAAGCACAGGTGCAATGCTCATTGCATACTAACTAGTTGCACAGTGCAACTACTCCTTTTTCATTTCATGTTTCAACTTCCCACATAGAAAGAAGAGCTAATGAATGGGCTCTGCTTCCTCGACACTTTGTCACCACCAACACTTTTTCCACTTATGAAGATGTTCTTTGAAATAATACAATTTCCCAACTTTCTTCCACCGTCACTGTCCAGCTCCCAGTGAGATCTATGGTATGGCACTTTGGTGATGTGAGAGATGTGGTAACAGCTCATCTGACATGTTCTTTTTATTTCAGAGGTAGTACCCAATTTAAAATATGCAGAGGTCAACTTGAATTCACAAGTTATCATCAGCCAGTAAATGAACAGCAACCTACATACACTTCAGGTAATTGAGAGTCTTAGGCTTGGCAAAAGCATAATTAGTCTGAGACCACTCATATCTACAGCTTGGGAAAATATCTTCAGCCAGCTGTCACAGAAGGGCACAACAAGCTTCAGTACTGAGGCACCTTTCTGAGCAACATGTGGAACAGGGTTTCCACGCTAGGTTCCAGCCATCCCCACTACAGTAAGCAAGTGGCTTGGGAGATTTTAATCCACTTGCACTTGTGAGTTGACATTCAAGAGTTTTCTCTCTCTTTAAAACCATCAATCAAAAGTATTTACAGATTTAGGAAATTGTCACTAAACAGACCTGTCTGGGAACTGGATTTTCCATTTCACAGGAAACTTCATGCTGCCAATTTTTTTCCCATTTCATCCTAATAAACTCTATTTTTCTATAGTTGCAATACATTTCATACAGAGTTCAAATTTCTTTGAGTTGCTTTAAAGGAAACAAGTCACACTTTAAATTTTTCTAAAAATGGTCAAAAAGTTTTTTCCTGGACTTTTTTTTTTTTAGTGCTTTATCAGTTTTCCTTTTCCTCTGATTTACATCAGCTTCGCATATTTTTCAAAGCATTTCATTTTTGACAGAAATAATGCTGCATTAACATAAAGAATCTCTGAACAAGCCACATTAAAGATTCCCATTTACTGTATTTGGCATACACCCTTCTATTTCTTTCTCTAAGTTCACAGTTCCTAGACAGCCTCATGCACCCAGGAGCATAGAAATGACGGCAGTGATTCTGGATGGCCTTAGTTCAAGGCAGTTTTTATTACTTCATTGGTAATCTCTTCAAAAATACTCTTAGTAATATTGATCTAGTATCTATTTATATCTGAGTGAATAATGCCAAGGGAAAAAAACCCCACCTGTGCTCGAGTAAATGTTACAACCCGTAGCAGTTTAGAGAGACACTGCAGAGCAGTGAACCACTGAAAGGAATCACTAAGTAAAGAAGCCTCTCACCCTCCCTTTAAGTCTTTTCCCCAAGAGAGGATGTTTTTGAAGCTCTCAGTAAAAAACCAGAAATATTTAAGGTCTTTTGCGTGTGCTAAGCCAAATGTACTGTAAGAGCTACTCTTGGATAGAGGCACACCTCTGAATAGCACTGTAAACTTCAAGCCCTTTTTATGTCAGCCTGTACTTTAGCATTCCATCTCTGTGAGGAGGGTGGCAGTGAAGTTCTTGATGCAGAAAATTTCTTAATTGATAAACTAAATTAATGAGTTGAACCAAGGAGCTCTAAAATTATCACCAATGCACACATATTCACTGTTCTTTAAAAGGACTAGTTCTCTGAGTTGTGACTTTGAGGAGTGGCAGATGATTTTTTGACTTGGTCCAGGGACTAAACTTTCAGAATACACTGTAAATATCTCAGTTTACCAGTCTTCGTTAAAAAAGGTGCATGTACAGCATTTATGTAGTGTTTTGACAGACTTTATTGTCTGCTCAAGCAATTCGGTTTCCCCTGGATATGTATGGTCCTCTCTTTGTTATGCAGAAATGTAATCACACAGAAGTCAGATGAGGTCATCAACTAAGTTGCGATACATTCATTAAACAAGTAATTTCAAATAGCCTTAAATAAATGTAATGTTCTCTAAGTAAAATCAGATTCCCATCTACTTTAAATATTAGGCTGCCAGGCTAAATGAGGAAAAAAAACATAGTATCTGTTAAAAGGAAGAAACACTGGTAACAGTGAGCAAAATGGCATTATACTCAGAAGAGCCAGTAGCCTTCAGACTTTTGTACCCACCAAAGTTTCAGATTCAGGAAAGTTTTTTATGTCTTAATCACTGGAGGAGAGCTGAGCAATTTTATCAGATGAGAAGGATGAATACTAAAGAATCTGGCAATAAATTTCAAGATCCAGATACTTAAAGCATTCTGTCTGAATAAAAGTTTAATACTAACTAAATAAGGGGATACTTCAGTGTAGTGCCAAAGAGTACAGCAAGTTACAGGACTTCTTAACAGAGATTGGCCAGCACAAACATTCAGGAGGTCAGTGCCCACCTAGAGGACTGTCTACAGCAAATCAGTCAGTGCATACATTATCTTTGAAGTCTGCTGGTGACCTCTTTGAAGTCTAGTTTTGGGTAGATCCAAAACTGTGAAATCAGAAAGACAATCCCAGATATGGGTGAAGGTGCACCCACAACTTCCAATGCCTGAGCAACTCCGGTCTCACTGATACAACTGACCAGGCTCCTTGTGGTCAGACAGCTGTGGGGACAGCATGTGGCAGATCAGAGGACCCACAGTACTAGCACATGTTGCCGAGACTACTCTTCAAGTGCAAAGCCACAGTCAGTGCTTTTTAAATATAGATGGTATCACCCACAGCTGACAACCACAAGTGGAACAAAGCATTAGTCAGAACTTAATGTCATATAATTTGCCTGGTGTAAGCATAAGCAAGACGATCTTGCCCCAAAATGTCAGATACATCATCTACAATATTATTGATAAACAAAAGCCAGGTATGACAGGGAACCTGTAAGGGAAGAGAAAGGACAGACTGATATTCCGAAGAATAGGTGGCTGAACTGGTGGCCCACAGGTCAGGTACTGGGCACACAAGATGGTCCTAAATCACCACCTTTTTTGAAGCAGTTCTAGGGGAGACAGGGCATGAGAGCAGGTGAAAACTGGTACCTCACCCTGCATCTGTGCATGGCATCCTGTCAGGAGAGCAGCCAGGATCACCAACACAAGTCCACCTCTCACATACTGCCAATGGTATCTAAGGGAGTTTTGTCATCTCTCTCACAAGCCTCCTCTGAAGGGTAGCATGGAATATCTGAGTTAGACTTCTGGTCAAAAATCCCCTGGAATATCCTCTTTCTCTCCGTTGACTACAGAGGGAGTCCTTGGAAATTAAAGTCTTAATTTTGTTGACCAAAAATAGTCACCTAAAGCTAGGGAATGTGAAATCTAAGTTATACTTTCCTCAAGGCATTTCCCTTTTGCAAAGTAGACACATTTTTAAGGTTTTGAAAAATGTTTTCTGATAAATCAGTGTTTGAGATTCAGACAAATACTTCTACATAATTTCCAAAAACATTGAGCAAAGCAACCCAGAATCCCTGGGGTGAGTTAACTACAACCTCTGGTGACTTCTGGAGTCTTTGTGGTGACACTGTATCTCTTGCAGTGACCATTGTCTCTGCTGATGTTAATTAAAGAAAATTATTTATGTTGTTCCTTATTGTTGGGATTGCAGATGCCCCATTCTATGTGGATGCAAGAAAAGGGTATAATCTCTGTTTAGGAGAGGTTACAAGTCAAATAAAGTTTACTAAAAAAATTGTAAGTATCATGGTAAGCCAGTTTTTTTAATACTATCATGGCTCTACTGTATTACGCTCCACAGAGGCAATAGTTGTTGAAAGCAGCTTTGTTTATTATTAACCAATGAATTTAGCAGGGGGAGGGATTCCTGTCACAAGGCAGGATATAAGGAAGGAAAAATAACAGTGTATTTCTGTTGTTGTCTTTATTCTGTAATAGTCTGTATAATCCAAGTAGCTGATGATGCTATTTTCTTGGCAGCAGAACAAGGAGCTATTGTAATTAGAAGCAGCTAGACAATTTTGGTATGAAACTACAGTATATGTTATAGCTTTCTGAAATGCTACAGCAAGATTCAAGATTATAACAGAAGACTGTGAAGAAAGCCCATACAAATGAAATAAGGAAGAACAGAACTGGACACGCTAATTTCTTCAGCTTCCTCATGGGCAAAGTCAGCTGATGACACTCACTAGTGCTACACATTGTCCTCTGCAGTTGGTGATGATGTTATGACTCAGAGCCACCTCAGGACAAGATACAAGATCAGCCATGTCTAATCCCGCCATCTGTATGAACTCCCCTGTGAGCAAAGGGCAAGGGCAATGCTGGGCCTTTGCTGCCTACATAACAACAACTTTTTAAATTAACACTTCATGCAGAAAAAAAAGCAGTCACCTGTAAAACATGACTTTCTCCCTTTGTTTTTTAAATTGTAGAGTTATGTCAAGGTTTCTTAAGAAGGATGTACATCGCACATGCCCAGAAATGGTATCTAGCCAGCTAGAGTGACAAAAGAGAGACTTTTGCAGAAGCACAAGTCTTTTCAGTCTAGAGCACCAAGTTCTTTACTAGGAACTATGAGAGATTAGCTGGCTACTTTGCAACACTGAAACCAGGTGCCTGGAACTGTCTGGAGTTAGTACTTGCCTTCAGGATAAAAGCAGTGAATAGACTAGTAATTTATGGCGCAAATGCTCTTGAGTTTCTTCAGCAACATTACATCATAGCCATCCAGTATTTATGGAAAAAAAAACAAACAACCTGTCAAAAACCCTGAAACCTAGCATTCTAACTGCTAAGTATCTCCTTGTATAATTAGCATTATCATTAACAGCCTAGAAATCCAAATTCCCACCTCTGAGTGCAAAAGACCCACAATCAAGCAAGATCACTATTCAAGTTGTTAAACAACATAAGGAGGCCTCTCTGTGAGAACCTCTTTTCCCTGCACTGGGCTACATACTACCCTGGGTTACACAGTCCCTGTCCCATAAGCGTCTGACATGCCCTGTACGTCCAGGTGACACCGAGCATGGCTCCTGTGTGAGCCCAGCTGGCGCACAGCTCTAGGAAGAGGCTTAGCGGCATATTTCCAAGGACTTATGATGATGGATGCCGCTCGCCAGGATCATGACTGTGAGGTTATAGTTAGTGCAGGCAGCACCCGCCAGGTTAAAGCCTGGGGAACAGGCAGAGACCTAAACTAACATCTTCAGCAAACACAATACGGACATATGTACTTCAATAAACATGTTGAGGGAATAAAAGATGAATTTCCCAGTAAAGTTGATCTTTTAAAAGTAATTTCTCCACTACTGAAATGCACCTATAGAAAAAATACTGCAGAGACTATAGCAGACATTTCAAATTACCACAAGAATCTTATTATGATAAATATAATTAATAGGTATAATTAATGCTTATGCAACTCCTTATTTCCACTTTGCTGAAACTAAAGATAATCATTGTATATACAAAACTATTTAAGACCTAGCCTTCACTCCCCAAACCCATACAAAATTATTTTATAAATAACTGCAATTCTGCATCTGTAAACTGTTTTTCTGAATTCAGAGAAAGCTACAAATATATTATGGCATCCTTCCTGGAGGAAGGATTGTGCCAGGAAGAACTGGATTCATACTATGGAAGCTTCTTCTGCAGGACAGGATAACTACAAATCTCATCACATTCAAAAGACACTCTCACTAAAATTTTTTATTAAGGTTTCAAGTAAGCTATTTTAGACATATACACAATATACATATATATGCAGTTTTCCCCTCACTCCTATAGAAAGGAAAAAGAAAATGATGCATGAAAAATTTAAAAACAGCAGGGGGCTAGCACTGAGAAAATGTGATAGGTATCATACTACCTGAACAGTACAGTTAAGATTGATCCACTCACTTCTCAGTCAAATCTGTAGCCTGCCCTTCCATACATACCATTGCTCAAAATGTTAACTTTCCTTAAGCCTAATGTTTAATTACATATTATCTGACAAATCTATAGATTTCAGCTGTTGCAGGAAGTGTTTTTGAATTAATCTGGTTTTATTTTTTTGCCATCAGTTTTCATGATGCTGTCAACGTAAGCCAGAAACTAGAGAATTATTCAGTACAGACAGCACTGCAATAAAAGTCTGGTAATTTTTCATGTGAATGTCTGTCTTTAGACCTATTTTCTAAGCATACGGAATAGGAACCACTACCTAATGCAGTATGGTAAAACTCTCGACAGTGATAATTCAGGAATGAATATTACTTGAGTATAATGTTAAGGGTCATTTGACTTAAAAGAAACATCTTAAAACAGGTTATCTACCTTGGCACCATACTTAACTCATTCAACTTCCTCTGGTACAGTAAGAAATCCATCCACTGTTTTTAGAGACCTTCAATGTTGAGGCTGAAGGATGAAAGATCTGACTCTCTCTTCCAACCATCTGAAAGGAGGGCAAGGGGTAACTTATTGGAATCAAACTTTTATACAAGATGGACTTGGACTACAGAAATTGAATTCTACATTCCTAAAAGATAAATACATCTTACTATATGAAAGAGAATGCATTATTATTATTTTGGAATGAGAGAGAAAGAAAAAAGAGGGTTCAGAAACCTTTTTAGGCCAGCAAGTCACAGCAGTTATCATACAGAGACAACGTAGCTAGCGCAGCACTGCAAAGAGATAGCCAAGTTAATTTTAAGCTGGCTGGTCAAGTATTAGAAGTTTATATTAGAAGTCTATCCATGGCAGCAAGGAACTGAGCTTACCAGCTTACCTGCTGAGAGTCAATTACTCCATACCAAACTCTTGTATTGCAATTCTGATACCTCAATGGCTAAATTAAAGCTAGTTCAAGTATTGATAACTCCAGTTTATTATTTCTAAGCAATTTTTTAACAACAGGTTTTGAGACGATAATGCATCGTCACAGCAACAACTCCTACACATTCTCTCTCATTTTAAAAAGAAAATGTGAATTAGTCCAGACTTGAAAAGGTCCCTCAAATTAGGAGGTATCAGTTGCTGTAAATCAAGAAGCATTTGAAAGATACTTCTAAGAAAATCAGATTATTCAGTCTTTCAAATTGCAACTTACATTTTTTTGAACGGTTTGTTATTAAATTTCTCATATGATATTTGCATTGATACAGTCTCCTCATATTTTTAAATTATTTATGTTTGATTCCTGGTGTTAGAATAATTTAGTTTATTGTGTAGCTGTCAGATGATACTTTTAAAAAAAAATTAAGAGAGCTCAGAACCATTTGCAAGTCATGGGTTATCTAAAATTTCTTCCCAGCTGTCCAGCCAACTAAATCTGAACTTTCTCTGAAAGAATAATTGTCACATTGTTGTATTTCTCTAGCATTAAGCACAACTGAACTCTAAGAATCTCCGGCAAGAACTGAGGCAGTGCTATGGAACACAAATTATATTATAAAAATGAAAACCTCCCAAATTGCACATGATCAATAACTGGAAAATAAAATTCTAAGATACGTAAAACTTTTTAAGAATAATCTTCTGAGATTCTTTCTATGTACCAGTATGATGGCAGTTTTTCTGGTGCAGTTAAAAGTGAGCCCACAACTACTGCTTATTATTTTTCTACTCTAATACAGGTCATTTAACATACCTCACATAAGGTCAATGCAGTTTTTCTATATGATTTTCACATGTGCTGAGTACCTGCCATTCCTCTGAAATGTAAACTTCTGATATGTGAGATTTCTAAAGGCTGAGTCTGTGACATCTGATACAAATCTTGCTATAGGCTGCAGACGCGGTAGTGGTACAAAACAACGCAGAATGTGTTCTTAAAAGACTAAACCCTACAATAAAGCAAGAGCAGGAGTAGAGGCATATTGGTGAATCAAGATGCTGGAAATGCTCTTGGAGTACTGCAGGTCAGACGTGAATACTTGCAGCATCAAACAGGTATCATATGCTTCCCGAAATAAAACCTGGCCACTTCCACCGCTCTTCCAAAAAGTCAGCTTCTACTACGAGGTATGTGCTGTCAAATTAGTTGCCCCTTGAGGAATCAAATTATATGCCTCAAATTCTATATTTAAACCCTTGCTGCTACATAATCAGGCTATTAACACCATCCACTCACACATTCTTTGAGATTTGGGACAATTCCACAATTACTACACTCTGGCTGGTGTTAAATTTCGGAGTCATTTACTCTGTATTAATTACATCACATGAGATTATGGTGTGACTAACCTCTTACTAACATTACCTGCAGTACATAATACATGCATATGGCCTCAGTGACAGATTATTTTTTTTTTATGCCATACTCTGGCTGACAGCTAATAGTGCTACAGTTTAGTGATTTCTAAGCTAGTGAAGGAAATAGCAGCAAGCCTACAGTTACCATTAACTTGAGCTTTAAGAAGATGAAGAATATTATATAAAGTCTCATTATTACTCTGCCTCCCCCTAAATTTGAGTTTTGTTCCTTTTGTTATTTATTCTTCTCTGCCTGTGCTGTATGTGTCCCCTTCTCTTCCACAGGTGACAGTATGAAGAGGGACTAGGAATGACATGTAATCTGCAGTATATAAAAAGGTGAGTTGAAAGTAAAACTGCTCTTCACTGGTGTCTTACACATCTTTGCTCCTTGCCATATTTTAAGCAGCAAATGCAAGCACTTAATAAAGTTTCTCAGCTCCCAGTCAGTGAATTTAAGAAGAACATTGGAGTCCCTTAATTTGATCTGCTGAGACAGTATGAAACGGAAACACTAACAAAATTTAAAAAGAAAAGACTTTTTCCTTATTATGCCACTTAATATCAACATGTCCTTACCTGTAAAAGGTTTCAATATTCATGTCATATTTTAATAATCAAAGGAACTCTTTACAGCATCAATGATTTCCTATTAAGATGCAAATCAAGAATAATCTCTGATTTTCTAGCAGAGCCTGAAAGCACTTTCTTAATTAGTCAGGCTCCATCTAACATCTGACAAGACTTCCCTCATTATTGGAAACCTGACTTTAAAATTATCTTCTGAATTCACATTCACAGTCAGCGATAAGGGGCTAGAATCGTATATAAGCCATCAAAATCATATGACAATTTTTAATTGTCACTGAAACTCAGCATACACTCTCCTTAACAACAGAAAGTGTGAATGCTTTGGTTTACTTGCTTGATCGGTATTTTATAAACACCTGAATTCTTCTGGATGCTAAAATGGAATGTCCCGTGCTAGACAAGCAGAACAGTATTTCACTGACTCAGGACTTACTTCTAACTTCTTATTAGGTGAATTTTTCTTCATGCTTTCTCTCTCACCACTTGAGAGGTTTTGCTGTATCTCCCTTAGTCTTAGGAAATTTAAGTCTATAAAGCATCTATGGTGATTAAATGATTTCCACATCTCACCTGTTGCTGTCATCATATGGTCCATAATTAACCTTCAAAGTGCTTTGTTGCTATCTCAGCTTGAGTAATAAAACCCTTGAGACAAGCACCATGACTTGCCTTAATTTTTAGAGACCTTGCTTTCCTTGCAATCAGTAACAGACTAATAATAAATTATTTCTGTCCATTTCAGACCTTCAGTTTTATTAAGCAGAACTTTCCTAAGGCCAACAGATATCTAAGTTCTAAGCTGAAAGAGAACTGCATCGCATGGTAGCAGCTTTACTATTTTTTTTGTATGCTTTGGCAGGTTGACCAGTCATGCTGTAGTTACAGACACACTGGGAAAACCCAAAGAAAGTAAAATAGGTATAGGTGTTTTCCACCCACATTCAAAAGAGCAAATGTTCCAAAGAGGCTGGTCCTGATTCAATAGAGTTAACTTCCATACCAAATTTTCAATTTCCCCAACTTCAGCAGGACTGCTCAGTGTCTTATTTAAAACTTGAGCCTAAGGACATTTGTTTAAAGGAACTAATCCAGCTAAATACACTAATGTGAAGAATTTACACAAGCTAGCTCTCTACATTTGCATCTCCCCGAGGCAGTACTCTAATAGCACCATAGTGTAAGAGTATATGGCATATAGAGTATTGCCTCACAAAGCTGATGTCTTCAATCTTTTGAATAATTAAAAAAAAAAGGATAACTATAGGTCAATAGCCGACTAAAGCTTAACTCAGAACAACAATCTCCACCTACATTTTCATGACTTTTACTTTCATAACTTAGATATCCAAAAGACAATGGATTACAATCTGGCCAGAGCAGTGCTCTGTCATCTCTGTTGACCACCCTGATATCAGAAGGTCCATTTTCCTTCTTATTTCTTACAGTCAAGTTTTCATTCAAATTCCTTCAGCAGCAGGTCAAAACTCAGCTTCTCCTTCTGCAGAAACAGAAATGTCCCAACCTCAACCTCTCCCCAGCGATACGAATGAACTAACCCTGGCAACTCTGCTTCACCCAGGCAGGGCTGCAGGGGTGCCCGGCCAGAAGTACACCTTTCCCCCACGCAGCATTTATCTGACCAGAGGCAAAGCACAGATGAAACATTGCAGCTCCTGCAGAAATGGAAGCAAAAATTGTGTCTGCCTCCAGGTCCCTCCATGCTCACCGAACATTTTATTTACTTCCTCAAGACTGTGGACACTGTCATAGACTCACAGAATCATAGGGTTTTTTTTCTGTTCAAGGTTGTTCATTTGTTTTTGTTGCTGGGGCTGGGAAGGCTTCTGAAAAGACTACTTGCACAACTCCTTTTTTTCCAACCCTTGTTGAGCTCTTTCTAAGTCTTCAAAAACCTTCACGGCCTCCCTCAGGGTCCCGCTGAGTGCTCTGAAATAGATGCTCTAAATTATACCCAACTTTATTTATTTTTAACTGCACCTGATGTGGAACGAGCGTCCCAAGGCCGTGTTCAGCCACCTCGCAGCCCTCCCCGTAACCGCGGGAGGGAAACGGCGGCCACGCCAGCCCCGACGGGGTCAGAGGCAGCCCCCCGGCACTCCCGCCATGCCACCGCGCCGGGCAGGTCGGCGGGCGGCGGCGAGCAGCCCCACCGGGCCCTGTCACGTACCGCACGCTAACCCTGCCCCCACTCGCTCCCGTCACCCACTCCCGGCCCGGTCATAGGCCACGCCGCGGCGCGGCGGCGCCACCTACTGGGCGGATCGCGGGCAGCGCCTCGCAGAGTCAGGCCGAGCTGAGGCGGGTCGGCGGGTGGCGGTGCCAGCGGCTGGGGACCTCCGCGCCACCTCCCCCTTTCTCAGCGGGGAGGGGGCTGCTGCCCGGTGCCGCTGTGCGGTAACGGCACTGCTACGGGGCACCCCGGCACGCCGGGTTTAGAGGAGGCCGTCCCCGCCGCCCTCCCACTGCTCACTGCTCCCCGAGAAACCCAGCTCCATGCCGGGACGAGGCGTCCTGCCCGGCCGCAGCCTCCCCGGGCCGGCTGAGGGTCGATAGAGGCCAGCCCTGGCTGTTGGCAGGTACAGCCGTGGGAAATGGCCATTTTTGGGAAAGCACACAGAGGAAATCGGCCACACGGGACGGTCAAGTTACTCGAGTGAAGTTACACCGTCTTTCGTGTAGTAGGGAGACAACCAGGGAAAATGGCTGGTTGTGTTGGTGCCGTTACGCTTCCAGTCAGGTCAGCGTGAGTCCAGATGTGCACACATACAGAGGAGAGGCACTGCTGATTGAACCATGCACACGGTTGGGGTTTTCTGGGAAGTGGTCACCTACCTGTCCCCCACTGTAATGTTTTCCAGGAAATTGCTGAGACCCTTGAGGCTTGTGTATGTTTGTAGTTAATTCCACCAAGTCAAATCACCTATTCCAGAGGTGAGGGAAGTGCTTCCTACCACAAATGCAAGGCTTCTGGAAGTCATATAAGACTTACAGATTTACAGCCAGCTTTACAGATCATGAGGCAAATGTGGCTGTTGATCAGACCGTTTCAGGTGAAAACATCTCAAACCTGAGGGGCAGAAGAGCTCCCTGCCACCCTGGCGTAGGGTTGCCATTACTAATGACTCTCCCGCAGACCTGTGGCTTCTTGCCAGCTCAGAGACTGAGGACAAGAAGCTGGGCAAGGAAGGGGGAAGAGGCAATAAAGAGAGAACTGAAACCTTTTCTTGTGGCTTGAGTAGCCTAGGGTTGCCCACTACACTCATGCCCAGGTGTGGCCCTCGCACCACATGTTGGGAACAGGAGTCCTGCCTGCTGCAACACAGAGGCAAGCCCTGAATGTCCCGGTGTACCTGGTCAGTGACCTGCATGAGCTACCCCAAGCCACCTATTCACACTGCAATGCAGCCCTGGGCTTTGATCCTCTGGGCCTCACCCCAGTTATTTCTTTACAACACCAGAGTTTCCATTTGAGGTAACGTCAGGTACTGGAAAAGACTGAATTTTTGCTTGGTATGGAAATCCTGAGTAAGCTGCTTTTCTTCCTGTAAAGACAAGCAAAACAAACCTTTGGTTTCATTCATCTGTATGCAACTTCAGCAAAGTTTTCTTTGTGCAAGCTCAGCACATACTCACTGATTCAGTTTTTCTTTCTTTCTTGGACTTTTCCAGATCCACAGTCATTCTCAGGGCTTTTCCCTGATACCTTACCAATTTTTCAGCATCTTTTCTGAAGCACTGATGTCAGAATTGCATGTGACATTCAACAGTGATCTCACTGCTGGTACAGAGAAACCAAACCAAACCCCACACCACCTCCTGAGTAGTATGTCTTTCTTAGGACAGCAGAGTGAGGTTGTCTGCCTGCTCACAGGACAACTGTGCTGTCTGTCAGTTTTCAGCTTTCTGACCAGAAAAAAAAAAGATTGCCAGCCTCGCAGTCACAGGCCCT